>JAPYYW010002190.1:0-22142 GCA_030522545.1 Cremastinae sp. A BG-2022a | reverse complement strand
TACCGATACGGAGCTGCGTCATTGTAAGGAATTCTACAACAGTGAAGCTTTTGTGAAAAACGACATACAGTTTTTATTATTAAACAAAATAGAGGAGCTTTCCCATACCTAAGGGGATCAAAAATAAATTCGAAAACGAAAGGTCATAACGATTTTTGGATATTCATGATATATTATATCACTCATTTATTCATTATTAATTTTAAACTAGTTTTTAAGAAACGCTTTTTTAAAACACGAATTAAAAAGATTTTTTGTCCGCTTGGAGCAAATTAGTATATTCATTTTTTTTTAATTCAATTTTTTAAAATCTGCAATATTTTAATGTGATTCTATGAATCACTTTATTTATGTATGACATCATAAGCACTTACATATTAAATTAAAAATATTCTAAACATTTAAAAATTTTCCATTTTTCTCCCTAATAGCACGTGTTAAATATTGTGATTGTCATTGTATATATTGTGTATTGTGTATATTATTGTGTATTGTGCATTGTATATATTGTGTGTGAAAATATTGTGATCGTCGTTTCTGAATATTTTAAATGTTGCGATTCATTAACGAATCAACAACTTAAATTTTTCCATTTTTCCACATACGAAACATTCACCCACCAGTAAATTGTCATTATTTGGTATACAATAGAAATTTTAGAAATTGCTCAATATTTAAACTTACCAGATTAGTCTGATGTGGCGAATTAATAATAAAATCTGTTCATTACAATAACTCCATTAATTTTATGATTCGATTAGTAAAATCTGCAAAAAATTCTAACACTGCATAAACCATGGAAATAACTCCGATATGTATAAATCACTCTTTATCGATGAATAGCACCTGGCACGTTCAAAACTGAGAACAATATATTGAAAATTTTTCGGGAAAATAACAAAATTAAAAATACTCATTTGACTATAGATATTAATTTGAATTGTAGTTTTATGTTCGAACAAAATTAAACAAGTAAGATACTGAGGAATACATGAAAAATGACCTGGAAACAAAATATATGCCATTTCACTTATTTATTTCACTGTTGCTATAATACTTTTTATTTATTACAACAAAAATGTTGAAAACGCCTAAAGTTTTAGTATAGAAAGTTTCTTTTAGAATGTGCTTTTCGAGCTGCAGAAGAAGTATATTGTGTGAAATACAAGCAGAAATATTTAAATGCAGACTGACATGAAGCTGTGCATTCACCTCTGTTTGTAATCCATTAACAATGAAAATTCAATACTTGATTACTCGATGTTTAAAATTTTGTCGAAATGGACAGTGGCATTCTTATTTTTTCAATTTTATTTCCTAAATATATTCCTAAATATATTTTATAAAAAAATTGTTTTTCACGAATTTGACACATTAGAAATGATTAAGAAGATCGATGGTACAATTATTTAATACAAACAGCGTAATTAGCATATACTTTAAATCTTATCACTCACTTGATATCAAAGAACTGATCGAATCTCCTGCCACAAGTGTTGAAGAGACTACATGAAGTTTTCCATTCATGTACAATTTCATGCCAGTTTACATTCATTCACCCCTGGTATACGTGACAAAATATATCACAATTTGTGCATTCACGAGACAAAAAATGAAGAATTCAGCGAAAAATTCAAATAGTATAAAGGGATCCTCAATTAACATGAAAAATAAAGTTCTTTAGTTCAGTTAGGATAATGTGGCTGTCAGAGACAAAAAATGAAGAATCCAGCGAAAAATCCAAATTGGTCAAAGAGATCCTCATTTAACATGAAAACTAAAGTTCTTTAGTTTGGTTAGGAAAATGTGGCTGTCATTAAACTACTGCTCGTAGCAAAGAGATGTAACCTGCTGCTGTTTTCACGATCTGCAGAAAAAAAAGAGAAATTAATAAATACTAAAAAAATTTCGAAAATATTTCTTATGACGACACGAGCAAAATTTTCCATGATAGATTTCTCGCAAACAGAAAAAGGGCGAAAATTGTAAAATCGTTTTAAAAAAACTTGCTTGAGCCAACGAAGGTTCTAGACATTTGGACATACAGTTTACGCAGTTCTTTTTGCAGTCATTTTATTCCTATTTCATGTAAACTTTTTTATTTGCTACAACTACAAAAAATAATTTATTTTTTAGTTAAAAAATGTGCAATGCGATGTTTCGCATAAACTTCTCGATTTTGCCAATTTTGAAATAGTTTAATCGGAACCTCGGTTTTTCTAGATCAAGAAGTTCATAAAAACAATTCTAAAATAATTTTTTTTGTCGGGCTTATTTTTTACTAAAGCTTTTTAAAACAAGAACATGTTTTTGCAGGGTTTTTGCTCAGTTAAACATTTACAGCCTAAAAAATACAAACAAACTCTTAGGGTAAAATATATAATAATTTTCTTTCTAGAAGTATTCAGGAGTACTCAAGAATTTTTCCACATTTTTCAAAGCGTTTTAATCTGTTAATTTTAATCTGTAAGATATGTACGTGAACATGAATAATTTGGTGCGATCATCGAGGGTGAATGATAAATCAAATAGATTTTTATTATTATCAGTTAAATATTAATATCAATAATCGAAAATATGTGTACTTACACTTGTAAAATTCTCCAAGGAAAAGATATAAAATCCTCCACCCAACAATTGAATTGGCTTGTAAGAGCCTATCATGCAGATAATCAATTGTTTTTTAAAAGAATCTGACATGTCATACCATTTGCATAGATAAAACGACTCGTTCAAGTTTTTGCTCTGTACAGAAATAAACATTGCTCGTTTTATTATGAGAAAATATAATTCAATCACTCTTCAAATTAATGTACTGATTGTGATCATTTAAGGGGTCTTCTAATAAGAAAACAAGTTAATTTTGAATTTAATAAAAAATTAATGTATAACAAATTTTTCAGGTTTTTCATCTACTTTCATAAAGTTTTATCTTT
Organism: Cremastinae sp. A BG-2022a; assembly: GCA_030522545.1. Classification (NCBI taxonomy): domain Eukaryota; kingdom Metazoa; phylum Arthropoda; class Insecta; order Hymenoptera; family Ichneumonidae; species Cremastinae sp. A BG-2022a. The sequence goes on along the minus strand of JAPYYW010002190.1, from coordinate 19,206 downwards.
TTTAGTAGTATTTAGATTTAGAATTTTGTCTTTAATATTGAAAAAGTAAAGAGAAAAAAACGTTCAAATTTGACACAAATGTAGGGATCATGGTAAAGTTACACCTTAAGGTAGTTGTATAGATAAGGTCAAATAAAAAGTTTTATGTCAATTTATCTCTATACCATGTGATTTTAGAGTTTATTAAGAAAAGTTTTTGCAAATTGTTTCAAGAACAACATACTCAAAATTCAAGGTCATCTAAGGCGACCTGTATTTGTTAGGCATGTATAAAAATGAAAAAAATCATAATCTTAGATTTTTTTAAGAACTAAAGGAAGCTTCTTTGAAGTACAATAAAGAGCTGTACTAAATTTTAACAAATTCCACTACCCAGAAGTCAAGATATCAAGAGTTGAAGATCGCAATATTTAGCACGTGCTCTTATGGAAGACTTGCAGAAAATAGTGATTTTTGACAATAAATATCTCGAGATCTACGTAGTGAAACCTCTTAAAATTTAATATACAATTGCACATTGTATCAAATAAGGTTTTTGCAAATTTTTAACAAAATCCTAGAAAAACAGGTTTTTAATACAACTACCTTAAAGGCTCATACCAAATATCTATGCCATCGATAATCAATGTCATAATTAAAGAATTTTTTTTAGTTTTGCTAAAATTTGTTCAATATAAAGAACAAATATGAATTTATACGAACTTCGGTAACCAGATATTCGCCAGCAGTGCAATAACCGTAAGTCAATGAAATGACACCTGCGCTTTCTACGATCGCTGAAAGTATCAATGTTCGGCCCGAGCTTTCAAGATTCTGGAATGAAAAGTCGTCGTCTCATTGAAAGTATAACAATTATTATATTCACTTTAGAATGAATTCCTAATTGAAATAAAAAAAAGTATAAAAACGTACCACAATGACATCATAAGCATTAAGACCGATGAGCAGAGTGCAAATGATTAATTCTTCCAACAAAACCACTTTGAATACACCATTGATATCATTGACAAGTCTTTGAAAAAATTAACAACAAAGTTTTGTATTTTAGTTGAAAAGTACAATTTTCAATATAAAAATAGTAGTTACTAAAAATAGTTATTATGATTATAAATTTGACATCTCACCCAAGTATGTGTCGATGTCTTTTGACAATATCGTGAATCACGATCTTGAAGGACTTGGTACTCGCTGTTGGATCAATTTTTTTAATTCTGAGCGTTAGAACGGACATTAGGCCGCAAACGTGGAGGATCAAGGTGAACAAATAACCGGCCGTTGCTACTAGATATGTGGTTACGAATATGATTGGAATTTGGTAAATCCATAGGAGCCAAAATGTCACCTTGTTTATTTCAAAGAAAACTCGAGTACGGTAAGCTGATGTTAAAGGCAGACTTTCGTTTTGTCCATCTGCATACAATTCAATTTGTTATTCATTTTTTTTAGTTTATAGAAAAATAAGTTAAAATTTTTAGTAATAACGAAAAAGAGTATAATCAATATTTACTTAAAGGGTTTCAGTAGTACTTTTGAAATTGTTACCATTTCAAGTAGATCAACCGTGTTGTATTTTAGAAAATAATTTAGAGAATAAAATAGCCCATGTTAAAAGTGGCAATTTTTTAAAATAAATATCTCAATAACCACATGGTGAAGCCTCTTTAAATTTAGCACACATGTTAGTATGATGTCAAAGAAAATCAGCAAAAATTTTGAAAAAATTGTGTCTCAAACAAATTCAAGTGATGATTTTACCTTAAAAACATGATAGGGCGAATTAATTTTTCACTACACAAGATACGTAACATAAACTATTCTGCGATAATTTATTACTTAAATTTTAGATAAACATGACTAATGTTTGTCCGAAACTATGTGCAATATTAAAAAAAAATTAACATTCTAATTAATATGCAATTAAAAATTGTGTTGTAAACGATGAATTTTCTTCAAATTACCAGTCCTGAAAAAAACTTCCAGTGGTTTAAGGTGAAAGACAATTGCTCCCCCAATTGCCAATGTAAACCATATCTTGAAAACATACGTGGCGATTTTAATGTAGCTCAAATACAATTTTCTTTCCTCGGAATTATCAAAGGTTTTCTCATCAATGTCGCTTATCACTCGACTGGTCAATTTCCGGGTCGTGCGAGAGAATCTCATAACTAACATTTTTGAGATTATCATGATGCCCCACACGCTTTCCGAAATATTCAAAATCATCAAGTCTAATTTTCCGAAAATGTCTAAAAAGTCCAGCAAATTTGTGCCCAAATGGACGGTGTAATACACAAACCAAATTGTGAATTTTACGTAAGTCGATTTCAAAGGCCAGACGCCCATTACAGCGAAGAAGCGCTCGTTCATTATTAACAAATCTCTGGCTTGATCAAGATTATCCTTTAAAAGAATAAAACGAAAAAAAAATTAATTGCCAATGTTATTTGACTGCATCAATGCATTATGCATTATGCATTAATTAAAAAAAATTATATTCATACATATGTAATAACTAGTATATATTTTATTATAGTGGCTCGGGCACTTCACGCTTTTGCGATGAGTGTACATTTTTTTAATACGAGCGACAACGTGCCCGCTTTTTTTGACATGTTTGAATTGATATTTTGCTATTCTTATAGGCGCAAATTTCATACAACGTCGCATAATGCACTCTATTCCGATTAATTGATTAGAGGTTTCATCTCTTTTTTGATATAGGATCGCACCGAAATTTTTTAAAAAGAATTTTCAAACGATATTGTAAATTTGAAACACTAAACTTTTCACTTTTCTTATGATTGAAAATGACTGGAACTGACACTCAATTGAACTTGTCAAATTTCTACGAAATATTATTCAGTACCTGGCGAGACCCAACACGTCTTACGCCGACACTTTATACCGGCCTACTGATTCCAAATTCAGTCGAAAATCCGAAAAATCAAGACCGTATTGGGTTTTTCACTCGACCTCGACCGATCACCATGGAAACAATGATCGAGGAATTAACGAAAATTTGAAAATTCTTTTTCCTCGTTACGATCGACGAATTTTCTCTCTTTTTTTATGTTTACGATCTTCAAACTATTCAGGTATATCTGTCCAGATATATTGGATATAAATAATAGAAAATTATATATGTATATATATTAAAATAATAGAAAAATATATCTGTCCAGGTATATTGGATATAAATAATAGAAAATTGTGTCGCAAGTTTTTTTCACACGAGCTGAGAAAATTTAGCATGTTCGAGGACCTCTAGCCTGATTTTTCGAGAATCGAATATAGAAAAATCTCTTTTCGTGTCCTCGATGAAAACAACATTATAATGGGGATAATTCTTGAAAATTTTTGCAAGACGAAATTAATGACTCAAAAATCAAGGTCATTATTTCCAAAGCAACGCACGTTTAATTTTTCTTTGATGAGCAGAGATTACAAAGTTAATGTGCTCAGCGTAATACGCTCTATTCCTTTTAATCGATTAGAGGCTTCGTGTCTTTTTTAATATAGAATAAAGTCGTGTGTGAGGCAGGTGTGCGCAGCGGGTAAGTATACGCAGATAATATATTGAAATAATATAATATTATATAATAATATATAATAATATAATAATATATTATAATATATTATTATATTATTAATATTAATATATTAATATATATTATATATATTATAATATATAATATATTATATTATATTATATTTAATATATATTATTATAATATCATAATATTATAATATATTATAATATAATAATATATTGAAGAATTATAAGTGAAACGTTATTAAAATCGTAAAAATGAAACGATTATTAAACAAATAAAATGCTAATAAAAATTATATTCGAAAACTAAATAAAAATCGCGAAGATAAACAATTATAAATTATAAAAAAAGAAATTTACATACTTTTTGATTCTAGATACTTTCAATTATTTATAATCCCAAAAAACCCATTACCTTTTCTCATTTAATGTGGACAAAGTGTAAAATAGAGTGAATAAAAACGTAAAAACTTTTGTTACTTCTCGTTTCCCTCGTGAGAACAATATATACCTTTAATAATTTAAAGAGTGATAAAATTACTCACTGCCATTTGGAAAGTTTTTAGTTATCGCTGAGGATACCTGCGAAGGACTGAGGCAGGGAAAAATTATATTTATGGCTCACGATCGTTTAAACCCCAGAGGAAATAAAAGTTGGCTCTTCGGAGCGATCGAAAAATGTATTTCATAATTACACGACAAAAAAGTTCTCAATGCGAGGACTGTATACTTTTTTTAATTCCTGTATTATTCACCTTCGATCCAGCCATACGAAGTTTTTTTGATTTTTCTAACAAATTACACGTCACGTTAAGCAGATCTTTACTATTTTTACATTCTTTATGCAGTTCAACGAGCTACGCTTTTTTTTTTGTAATGGAAGATGTAGCATGGCTCGTCAATTGTAAAGCATAATAATAGGCTGAAATATGCCATGATAACTGAGCATAAAACTTGAAACTTCGAGGAGTCATTGTTAAACTCTCCTGCCTGTGTCGTTGAGAATTCGATTTTTGCAGTTCACCGTTGAATTTCTGCCAGTACGGGGCTGAATCACCAGTGAAAATTATATGGAACGACAGTCTGGATTATTTGAAAAAGCGAGCTTGTGATATTTGAGAGAAAAGAAAGAAGAAATTTAAAAACGAAACGTCAACTACTTTTTAATATTTTTAAATATATTTTGTCTCGCTTGTAAGCATGTAACAAATATTCAAACTATTTTATAAAAAAGGACTTTCTGCGAGGAATATTTTCGAAACTTTCTTGACAACTCGTGTACCGAAGATTTTCATATTACGAAATTTTTCCAATTTTTCAATTTCCTGGACAGTCGATGTGTTAAGGTGCTTCGGCAGATATAACAGAAAAATTGAGTTACGTGCAATCCCTTATTTTGTTTTTTTTTGAGCAACAGACTACGTTATTTAACCCGTTTTTATTGAAAAAGAACATGTTATTTAACTATACCATTTGCGAAGATATAAGCAGTTGAAGATGCCTTAAAATGCATATTTTTCATAAAATTCAATAAATTAACCGAAAGTAATGTGTTTACACAAAATGTAGTCGTCTGACTGTAAATTAAAAAATTCTTATTCAAAACTTAGCAAAATGCAGAATACACTTGCAAAAGATGAAAGCATTTTATCGTATACAGTTCTTTTGTAATAACGAATTAAATTTTGCCTTTTGTCATCTATCTCTTTTGACATCGCGATCATAACGTCAGCTATGACAGTCAGGCGTGAGAGATCTTATCTGTCAAAATTTTTTACTTGCTTCATTTTGCGGTCTCGTTTTTCACTTTACTTTTATTCAAAAATGTTACTACACATTTATTTATTTTTATCAGAACGAAATTTTCTGCAAACCTACTATCAAAAAGTTTCCATTTTTTACGGTTATCTTTTCGTTGACAGACATCAGACTCTGAAAAGTGAGCAGGTTAAGTATCGTTTGTTTCTGCAAAAAAAATGTCAACTTTATGTAATCATGATTATAATCAAGTCAGAGCACAATAAAAATATTAAATACAACAAGTCTTATAAAAATAATAAATGAATTTTTGTTATAATCTTTAAAAAAAAATTATTTTCATTGGCACTATGTATCCTATACTTTTTGAAGCATAAACAAATTTTTTAATACATGTTAACCACCTTAAAATGCATTGAAAAATATTTATATAGTGACATGAAAAATATTTTTTTTTATCGAATATTTTCCATTTCACTAAAAATATTTTTCATATGACTATATAAATATTTTTAGCGATATGAAAAATATTCGATAAACGTTAAAGCGGTGGCGAATAAATTGTCAAGACCCTGTTTAGTAATGTTTCGTTTATTATTAGTGTTGCATTATTCGTATCATTATTATTTTTATACATATTTGATATTGGCCATCAACAAATATGTTACAATTTTTCTTATTACTCCTTCATTTCTTCATCGTCATATCATTCTCCCGTCACTAATACCAGTCCCATTCGTTTACGAGAAAACTGTCGATATATTATATAAGAAATACATAATAATTAATAGTTCGTACCTCGATAATTATCATCAGTAATTTCGTAACTGTACATTTTGCAGCGATATATTTATATATGCACTTCATACATAATACCCCCGATTATTATACTTAATTGTGATGACGGATTAAACGAAATAATGATCTCTCATATCCTTCACGAAATCAAAGAAAAAACAAACGTCCCTCTTGTTTAAATATATATAAATCGTTTAACAAATTAATCATCAGGACCGCGTCCGGGCCAGAAGTTATTCTCTTTACTACTAGCGATATTATACATATAAAAATTGTTATTACAAAGCGCTTTTTCACGATTAATCACAATCCCCTAAACGAGACTGATACTTCAAATATAATGCTGGTTTCTTCATTACAAGAATTTTATACTTTTTCGCACGATCTAAGCTTAACCGCGATGAAACGATGGCATTTTCTCTCTCTCTCTCTCTCTCTCTCTCTCTCTCTCTCTCTCTCTTTCTCTCGTCTACGTATTATTTTTTTTTCCTCGATTCACATATTTTATTAAAACTCATATTAACCGTGAGACTAATTTTTGATGTGTTCATTCAATTTTAACGCCGTTTCTAAAAGTCTCCAAGCAGTCGTCACGAATTCAACATATATCTTATTTCGAAAATAATTGTTTGCTATTCTGTGTGTGTCCGTGTTAGTGTTTTTGCATGCGTGTACCTTTTTTCCATTTATTTGCTATTATCGTTCGCATTCAATGCAGTCATTTTCAAATGTAGATATCTACGTTTATATTATTATTGTTATTGTTTATATTAATAATTATATAAATACGGGACGGGGACGGTGGCCAATTCGCGAACGGGCCTCGTTTGTGTCCGTATACCACGAATTATCGCGACCTCTTCGCTCACGAGTGAAAATATATTTTCAAATGAATGTCAATCAACGAATTTATCGATTCGAGAATTTGATATTTTTTTTTAATCTCGCTCCCTTCACACGTACACATCGATCGAAGCTTTTTTGTATTTTTTTTCGTACATTATTTCTCTCGTCTTTTTTTTCTTTTAAATTTTTTTTGTCTTCGTTCGTTATTCTGTCTCGCTCTGTCTCTCTCTCTCCCTCTTGTTTTCTTTCTAATAATTTTATTCTTTTATTTCCTGATTTGGAGAACTCCTCTCGCAACCACAACTTTTATTGTCAGTAGTCATGGACGTGTCACCAAATTTTTGCTAACTGATTGATCGCACACTTCCTCTTCTCCTTCGTTCTTTCTTTCGCAATCGTTTTTATTTTTCTTGAAATTCCAGTCACGCTCCCTATCTTACATGCGTTTGCCCACGTTATTTGGGCGAATTTGAGTCATTTTGGTTTTCATCGAGAAAAATCGATAGATTAATTTTCCATTCATTAAATCTTTCCATTGAAATAATTTTGTTTAATTGCAACAATTTTAATTGAATAATCATAAAAGAATTTTTGGTAAAAATCGTTCGTGAATTTTTTGTCGTTCACAGGAGATTTTTTGAAATATATGACTATATGGTAAACTTTATGGAATATTGGTCGGATGATATCGTCGACTGTTGCTTTATCAAATTTTCGTTAATCTCTGATAATTGTACGCAATTTATAAATATCGAAATCAGATTTTTTTCGGATTTTATTTTACATCGAGGACAATCGATAGATTAATTTTCCATTGATTGACTCTTTCTATTGAAATAATTATTTTTAATTGTAGAAATTTTAATTTAATAATCATAAAACAATTTTTGGGTAAGAATTTTTTGTTGTTAAATAGAGATTTTTTAAAATCTCTTTTTCAAATATAGTTATCTTTATAGAGTATTTGTCGAATGAAATCGTCGATTGTTGCTTCATCAAATTTTCGTTAATCTCTGAGAAATGTACGCAATTTGAATTTGTTAAAATCAGATTTTATTTTATCCATAAATTAATTTTCCATTGATTAAGTTTTCCATTTGAATGACTATTTTTTATTGTAGCAATTTTAATTTAATAATCACAATAGAATTTTTGAATAAGAATCGTTCATAAATTTCTTTGCAATTTCTTTGCAATACGAATTTGATATTGTCAAAATCAGATTTTTTTCGAATTTTATTTTATCCATGGATTAATTGTCCATTGATTAACTCTTTCCATTGAAATAATTTTGTTTAATTATACCAATTTTAATTTAATAATCATAAAATAATTTTTGAATAAGAATCGTTCATAAATTTTGTTTACAGTTAAAAATAAATTTGTTGAATTACATAACTAACTTTATGGAATACTCGTCGAATGAAATAGTCGATTGTTGCTTCAAGTTTTCGTCGCAGTCTCTGACAAATGTACGCAATTTGTAAATGTCAAAAGCAGATTTTTTCCGCAGCGATGGAATTTCGTTGAAATAAGGGGAAAAAATGGTTTTTCCTCGATAAAACGAGCGTTGGAATTCCGTTTTCTCTTTCTCTTCGGATTGTTCGTTGCTCAATCAATCTTTCGAATCGCTCCTCGACCCGAACGAATGTCGCGAACTAGCCCTCAATAACGTTTACTTTTTTCTTCTTCTTTATTATACAAATGGCCTATGTTTACGCGCTCAGCAATTTCGTGCAAAATATATATGTGTATATATGTATACAATAATAATATATATTCATTTGTTCATTCGTACAATTCGGGAATACGCGAGGAAGTCGAGAAAACGAACCGAAGGGTCACAAAAAGCGCGCAAACCTTAGCGAATGGTTAACCAATAAAGCGAAATCTAAATTCAGTCGATTGACTTTTTATCGTTTTTATCGTTAATCGTCTTTTCGTTGGCGTATACATTTGCACACTTTTCACACAAACATATACGCACTGCAAATTACTTCATCTACGAAATTAATGTTGAGTTTTCGTCTCGTCGAAATTTGCGAAAAAATTGTTCTTCTCAAACTTATTTGCAGTTAAATTATTAAATTATTATTTATTAAATTATAACGAATTTTTGGTTAATCATCTCTTCGTTGGCGTATACATTTGCACACATTTCACACAAACATATACGCACTGCAAAACACTTCGTCTATGAAATTAACGTCGAGTGTTCGTCTCGTCGAAATTCACGAAAAAATTGATCTTATTTGCAATTAAATTGTTAAATTATTATTAATTGAATTATAACGAATTTTCTTTGCTTATATTACTCCAACGTTAAAAGTTTTTGTTTAGATCTTTTGTTTGAGTTTAGAAAAAAATATTTGATTTGAATATTCGACAAATTTCAACGAGACTCGTGTCTGTGGTTCTCGTGTCTCGTCGTGTGCTCTGCGGACTCATACTTGTATATAAAATATATTAGTGATCCGGTTTCCGCAATTCTTACGCACGGAAACCGATTTTATTTGCTTTTTTTCATTTTTTTATATTATTTTTGGTGTTTTTTTGCTTACAGGATCAATCTCTCGTTCTCTCTCGTCAGAATTTCGACGAATGTGGAGCTTTGTCTCGTTTTTTTTTCCATCTGGAGAGGCTAAAAAGTGTACGATAAAAATGGAGCTCAAGATACACATATATATAACACAGATATTATTTATATTTGTGTTTATATATATAATTTTATCTAATCCTCGTATAAATACTTAATAGAGGTATCCGCGACTTTTTCTTACCCATTATGCAACGAACCGATCCAACCTTTCATCTGAACGATGAAAATCAATCTCCCGAATATAATTCATTATCGTTTCGACGGTATTTCCGATTTTTCTAAATTTTGTAATCATTGCTGTTGTCCAATTTTTTTTGCATTTTTAACTCAAATAATATTTTCGATAATATTGTTTCTTACGTATTTTTCATCAGTTCCTCATTTTATTTTTCAATTTTGTAAATTTGTTTCGATCGAAATTTTGTAAAAATAATAATGTAATTTTTTGTAATAAAAACATTTTGATGTTCAGAGTAAGAAATTGATTATGGAAAACTCACTTTCAAGGTGGTTCGATGTTATTTGATATTGAAAATTAACCACTGAAAAAATTTATAACTGAAACTGAAATGATCATTACTGTTATCGATATTTGAAAGATTACGATACGTTTTATTACGTTCATTCACGTCATAATTTTAACTAGCATTGTCTGCACTGATGAGCCACCTTAAATATATGAAAAAACTTCGTGCCAAATTTGAAATCGTTTTACTGAATGGTCGAAGAGTTATCAAACTCGAAAGTTGCTGAGATTTAACATTGCTTCTTATGGAGAATTCGTAAATTTGCACTGAATATAATTTTTTTAATATACGATTTTTTTGTAATTTTTTAAAATATATTCGTAGTAGTGTTTATTTTGTACAGACAGTAATTTCGAAATTTTTTACTATTTTTTTTTTATTTTACTGTTTAAACAATAAAAAAAGATTAGATAAATATTAGCATATGCTAAAGTTGACAATTAATAGTCAAACTAGGACTAAAAAAATAGGCAACTTTTTAACAAAAGCCAGAGTCTGGTTTTTACGAATTTAACGTAAAGAATTTCCTTTTTGCTGAGATTGTCCATCCCATACATTCTTAAATATAAAAATAAAGTGATAAATTCAATTATTAATTGAATCGCGTTAGAATTATCCATTTCTACATTCAATTCAATTAAATAATTGTTCAATTATTAGAATGTTTGCTTCAGTCATCATCGTACCACCTTGAATACTTTCTAGCAAATATTAAATGCTTAATCATTCGCAATTTCTATTAATGAATTTTTTTCAGGAGATCAATTTTAATACGCACAGCAACGTAGGCAAAAATCTTCGTACGCATAATCCATACGTTTTCTACACCCCAGAATTGATTTAACTACAACCAGCAATGGAAAAAGGCAATTACGAAGCACGCTGACTAAAAAAAAAATTGTCTAACTAGCAACCATGCGAGGGACCGAGCGAGCAAATTCGACGGATGAGTGAAAATATTTACAAAATCGATCTTTTTCACAAATACGCCGATTCTTCAACAATTTCATCTTTTCGAATTGTAACAAAAAATTCTCAAGCGTGAAAAAAAAATCACCCACCGTCGATTTTCCGCTCGTGATCCGTTTTCTCACACGCATTTCTCGTTCACGAGCTTCACACAATAAATCTTTACACGCCGGCGCGAAATATTTCGTTCAAGGAGAAATGAGTGATGTAGACTATTTTTCTTCTTTTTTTACAAAAAAAGATCTTTTTTCATTTAAAAAAAAGATCGAAATGAAAAAAAAATTAAATTAAAAAAAAAGAATAATTGAAAAACGATTTTAGAATATTTCCATTCATTCTTCTAGTCTCCATACTCGGTTCTCCTTGACAGTGAAAAAAGATGCACAATGTCGACAAAATTTCTATTACGAGTGAATTATATATAAATATATATAAGATGCACAATGATAAATTATTGAAACATCAAGCGAGATTTTTATATTACAGATAGGCATTACGTATACGTAAACGTCGCATTTATTTATTTATTTTTTCCCTCTTTTGTGATAAATACAGCACGTGGCTGAGAATCGTCGAAGCGTTTCTCTCTCGTTTCTCACTTTCATTAAAATCTCTCGACAGCAAGAAAATGCACCGGTTGCACTCGTATACGAGAGCGTAACGATTTTTTTCGTCTATTCTTTTCTTTTTCTTTTCTCCTTATTTTATCAACAATCTGAACGCGTAATAAACAAATAAAATTACTGCTCTTTCGTCTTTGTCCTTCTTTCTCCCTTGCCCTCGTTTCATTCCCTTCCTTCGCTCCCGGCCAATGAATCGTATAAAAATTCTCTACTACACGCTAGAGCCTCGAAAGCCTTATTTTAAATAATCTCCTAGAGGATTCTCATATCCGCGGTTTCACGCTTATGGCAATTCTTCGTAAACTCTACGCATCTCACAGTCGTTTCGAAGGGTCTCCCATTTTTATTACGAATAATTGTTTATTAAATAATATTATAAAAATAATAAAAATAAATAATATTGTAATATAAATAATATATATAAATGAAAATATAGTTTAAATCGTATAAATAAATAATATGAATAAATAATATTGTAATATAAATAAATAAGATAATTTTTAAATATATAATTGTTAAATAATATCGACTTCTGTCCTTGCTCAACGAGACTTCTCACTTGCTCGCTTCCAGAGAGAATTTCTCGCAATTTGCAAAACGACATGGATATTCCAATATGAGTTTAGACCCATTTACAAAAATCTCGCAGTTCCGAAAATCATTTGGACACCCTCGAAAGTGAGTACAGAACGAGTGATATTTTTATTTTCTCCATTACGTAATTCCTCTTCGAATGTTCATAAAACGCATAACTTTTTGTTATTTCGGAATTTTTAACAAATTTGTCTCTCGTCGGATAAAAATGATAAATATTGTACTCGTAGGAATCGAAATAAATAATTAAATCTTTGAGAATGGCGAAGTCTAAGTTTAATGGCCGGTAATTTGTCCTTCTCTCGGATTAAATATTTTTTTCGCTTACTTCTTTTTTTCCCATTTTTTAAATTTTCTACTCACATTTTTATCATCGTCTGACGATCAATATTGTTTTTTTTTCCTATCGATTAATACACGAACACGTACTCGGAGTGTGTTCTCCAGTTGGAATGAATGTTTCTCAAACACCACTTTTACTAGTTTTTTTTTCTTTTAATATAACCGTTAACAATAACACTACACTCGCATTGTCTAGTATTTTGCTTATCGCTTTTACAGTTATATTTCGTGTATTGCCAAGCCCCATAGATTGCTCAAAGATTATACGCACAGTCGCTGTATCGTTTCATTGAGGAATAAAAATTTTCCAAATAATTATATCGTATTTGCATGCACTTGAACGGAATAACATAAAAAAATTATCGTTACTGTTCAATAATTTATTAGATTTTGAATAAAAGCTCTCTAATAAATTCTTAATTGTGTAAATAAATATTTGATGTGTTCAATAAAAAATAATGAAAAACATTTACAGAGAATTCTCACGTTTACCCAATTAAGAACAAAAATTACATAATGTACATAGTTTTTTTTTAAACGATGAAGTTTTTGAAAAAAATGTTTTTTATACGTTTAGTTGCTAACAACGAAAATTACTTTACGGTACCTCAACAATTTGCGTTGAAAAAAAAGCTTTTGTTATTCACATTAAATTATGAACTCGCACAAAAAAATGCACGATTGACTTGCATAACTATAGAATGAAATGAATCCTTAAAAATCGCTGATGATATTCGAAACTGAAATAAAAGGAGCAAATTTTAAATTTTCAACGCTGCTTTACATTCGTTTTTTAAGGCTTTAAAAATAATTCATTTCTTACTCAATTGTATTAATCCATTTCAATGTGAATATAAATGAGCTTCCTAACAATCACAGAACTGAATTGAATTTATTGTGCATCGACGTTTAATTTGCTGAAAATGTTTTATTGAAAATTTGCAGATTCTGATAACTTTATTTGGTTAACAGGATTTCAAAATGCTCATTAATTTTGAATTATTGTAGAATCTGCTCATAATAATTATGATAATTCTTGAAAACAGTGTTGAACATGAGAAGCTTTGGCAATGATTCTGCTTTTCTGTAATTATTTCGCAAAGAATGACACTTGTTACGATGAATCAGAGAAAAATGTAATTACACAATCTATGACTACACATTATGATGGAATAACGTTAAAGAAATTGATCGTTGAGCTCAAGATCATTTTTCGCTTATCGATTTTAGTTTTTAAGTTAACAGTTTAAAACGAACAAAAATTATCGATTTTTAGGAATTTATTTCATCCCTCAAGTGTATGTAATTCAGCCACCCATTTTGTGTCTGAATTCATATTTTGATGCGAATGTCAACGTATTTCTTTTTTAACTAGATTTTTGGAGTACAGTTATATAATAGACCATTGATACAAGTATCTCATAAAATGCTCCATTTTTATTATAATTGGTAAACAAGAAATGCAGAAGTTAAGGAGGTCGTGCTGCTACTCGTTAATCAATTGAGTAACTTTAACGAAAAGTTTTTAAATCACCGTTCACATAATATTTTAAACATTTGATTTTTAAATATTTTGAATAATTAAAGAAATTAGGTGCAAAATTTGCTGCAAATAAGGCATTGAAAGATAAATATATCTTTGAAAATTGGTCAATTGACTTCGTCGTCGTCAGCTCACGTTGTTGAGGTTAAACATAGGAGGTTCAACATTAATTGAAAATATTTAAAAAATTACCTTGTTAACTAACGTTTTTTACGACTCCATACGAATCGTTGATAATTTATTAAAAAGTTAATCAAATATTTGTTTAGCTGTCTAATCGTTAATTATTTAAAAAATTCTATTCAAGTAATATGTTGAGCATTCCGCCATAAGAACCCGTGTTAAAATTGAATATTTTGAAATTAAATTACTCACTCGAATGATCGATGACCTAGGCAAATTTTTTTTAATTTCTGTAAAGTTTTATGAGCTCTACGACATATATTTTTTAAAGATTTTTATCAAATAACTCTCACCACAGCACGAACTCCTTAGCTAAGATATCCCCTATATGAATAAAATCAAATAATAGCGATAATAATTATGATAACGACGTAGCAGTATTAATAATAATAATAATGATAAACAAAAGTTTAATAACAATAATAACTTGATTGATGCCCTCGAGTAAAAATATTTTCGAACGAACAAAAAGTCACCCGACAATTCAAATTTTTTCAGCTTTTATTACCCCAATTTTTAGAACTCTCTCGCGACCGACGTTCTCCATTTTTTGTTTCTACGAAAATTTCATCATATTTCTTAAGCTGGAAATAACTAATTTCTTTTACGTCGATATTGATTACTCTGTCATCAGTGATTCGACATTTCAGAGTCTAGAATACCAATTTATCCTTTTCTTGCTTCTCGTCGAATGAACTTTCAATTCACCTTCAACGAACGTTTGTTAAAAACGAAGAATTTTTACGAATACGAGAGCCAATCACGATGAGTTTTGCTAACGTCTCGGTCACTGTGTATTTTTTTCCATTTGCCTCTCTAATCGCCGTTTCACGATCGTGCAGCTCCGAATCATTTGTCAGATATGTCTTGTTGAGAAAATATATCTTAAGTTTACTCACTATTAGTTAACCCTAGTCGTCATGAAATTCAAGTAGTTCCATCCTGGATCCGAATTCCCACGAAATTTTCATTCTTGTGGTTCTTTTGTTAACCTTAGTCATGTTTTTTGTTTCTTTTTACCATTTAAAACAAATTAAGCGTTACGAGTCTTTCGACGCGATATATTGCACATTAAACTTTGGACCTTTTACGCAATCCCTTGATTATCGTCCTGAGCGAAGATATTTCACTCGGTAAATGATTTTTCTTCTCGCGAAGCACCTTCGGACTAGAATTTATTATTCTTACTTAATTATGTCATTTTTTAAAATAAATATCATTGTGAATGTCGCGTTATCGATTCTTCGATAATGTCGTCCACACATTCGCCTTTTCTCCTTGCAGTTTTTTACCTCTCGTTCACCCGTTCCCCATCAATTCGTCAACTATCCAAGGTTCTTTTTTTGTCAACATTTCGTTCGAATCTCGCTTTCAACGAGTTACGAAACCTTTATCGAGTTCCGAGCAAAATCCTTCGATATATTTTCCTTCATTCCAACTTGGCAAGCTTTCAGAACGTATTTTCCGTCCGGCACGATCTTTCGCTTCTTCCCATTCGAAATATTTTTCTCATTCATCAAGCATTTTTTGGCTTCCTTCATTTTTTCCTTTTCCAGCTCGCTCTCAATCTCTCTCTCTTTCTCCACTTCTCCGAATCTCCGCAATACTTTTTCCAACTTTTCCTCGTTCCTCGACTTTTCTCGCTGGATACAACGAAAATGAATTTTCGTCCGTTTGGCGCAATCCGTACGAAAATGAATTTTCGTTTAATTTTTTTTTTTTTTTTAGAAATTCGAAAGCCACCGGTCAAATGTGCTCGTTTTTGTTTTTTTTTTGTTTTCGTCGTCGTTGTCGTCGTCGATTCGTCGTCGTCGACCTTTTTCTTTCATTACCAGAATCGTTGAGCGCTGTCCCACATATTTTTAAGGCTCGATCGAAACTCGAAACGAAAGTTCTCATAGTATCACGCTATGTTGCTTCCGCTCATCGTCGTTACGCATTTCTTTTCCGGGGTGTTCTGACTCTCGGAGTTGCTCCGGACGGCCGTCTTCGGCGGACTGTCCGGCGTCGGCGTCACGTCCCCCGGCAACGCGTTATTGTTGTTCGTCGAGGTCGAACTACGACGTCCGTTCTCCCGGGTCGGCGACTTCACGTCGAAGGCGGACGTCTCCGACTCCAGATCCGAATCGATCTGAAATTTTCAAGGATATTAAGGTAGTTCTATATAGTTTTATCGATTATTTAGGATTTTTTTTTTTGAAAATTGGTATGCAGTCATTTTTTGATATGTCACGCGTACATAGAGAGAAAAAGTCCGAGAAAAAATACCATGCTGTCTCTATAAAGCTTGTGCAAACGACATGTATAGGAAATTTTCTGAAAAATCTTGGAAAAATTGGTCTAAAGCGTTAGAAATTTTATCGTGCTGCACGGAAATTTTTTAAAAAATCTTGGAAAAATTGGTCTAAAGCGTTTGAATTTTAACCGTGTAGAACCGGTAAAATTTCCCATACTTGTCGTTTGTACACGCTTTATAGAGACAGCATGGTCATTTTTCTCGGATTTTTTCTCTCTGTGTATGTGTAACAAATTTCAAGGTAGTTCTATAATTTTATCGATTATTTAGGATTTTTTTTTTGAAAATTGGTATGCAGTTATTATTTGATATATCACGCGTACACAGAGAGAAAAAGTCTAAGAAAAATTACCATGCTGTCTCTATAAAGCTTGTGCAAACGACATGTGTAGGAAATTTTCTGAAAAATCTTGGAAAAACTGGTCTAAAGCGTTTGAATTTTTACCGTGCAGCACGGTAAAATTTCCCATACTTGTCGTTTGCACACACTTTATAGAGACAGCATGGTCATTTTTTCGGACTTTTTCTCTCTGTGTATATGTGTAACAAATTTTAAGGTAGTTCTATAGTTTTATCGATTATTTAGGAATTTGTTGAAAATTGGCACAGTCATTATTTGATACGTTACGCATGTGCATACCAAATTTTAAGAGGTTTCACCACGTAGAAATTGAGATATTTATTGTTAAAAATTCCTATTTTCAGTGCTCTCCCATAAGAGCCTGTGTTAAATAATGCCATTTTTAATCCAAAATATCTTGAAATCTAGATGGTGAACCTTCTTAAAATTTTGCACATCTCTTTATTGTACTTGAAAGAATCTTCCTTTAGTTTAAAAAAAAACTGAAGATTATGAATTTTGAAATTTCCATACGTACGTAGCAAGTACAAGTCTCTTTGGATGACCTTGAATTTTGAGTATATTGTTCTTGAAGCAATTTTCAACAACTTTTCTTTATTAACTTAAGCTCTAAAACCACATGGTATGGAGATAAATTGCAATAAAAACTTTTGATTTGACTGTATCTATAGAACTACCTTAAGATATTTTACCACGAAGAATTTGAGATATTTATTGTTTTGAAATTCCAAGACTGTCACGCACTAGTATAACGTACATAAAATTCAAATTTCAGTTCATTTGTTTGAAAAATACGAGCGTGGAATTTTGAGATGAAAAAAAAAACTATTTTTGAGTTCTAGAATTAATATATAGCTGTTATTGGTTTTTTAAGTATTAACACACTGTAAATATTATAAAAATGTTAATTATTGACGAAAATTTGACAAGAATACCAATAATTTTATTGTTTATATATGATAGGTGATGATGAAAATGCATGTGCATAGGATATACAATTATTTCAACCTTTATAAATAATACATAAATTTTTATTTTTATTTTTATTTTTATAAACTTGAATCTTTTTTATTGAAATAAAGGAAAAGAGTGCGACGATGGCGATGAAATTTAGTGCGATACCTTATTGAAACACACTACCTGTCTGGTAGCAGGGTGCGGATTGAGGAACAGCCTCTCGCTGGTGTCACTTCCGCAGCTCGAACTCTCGCTCATCTCAGTCGTGAATTTTCGAGAGGCCCGAGGACTCGAGGGAGCAGCACGGCTTTGATTTCCTAGCGCTAGACCGGCATTCCTTGAGCAAACTTGCGACTGAATGTGCTCGCAGACCCTTCGAAATCTTCGTATGTTACCTGGTAAATAATCATTATTCATCACACAAAGAACTATAGAATAATTACAGATAAATTTATGAGTTTACAAAATATTTTTAAAAATATAGCCAATTTTTTACTCAAACATTTTGTAAAAATGGTGATATCTATTAAAAGTTCATTTAAAAGTAATATATTTGTTTTTTAAGCACTCCGGAAATAATATATGTTTAATTAGGGATAGATTTTTAAAATATATATCTTATTCCAATTTTTTATACCTCACATGATTTATAATAGTTTATTTATAAGCCAATTATAAAATATATATTAATGTATAATATAATGCATAATTAATAATATAATGTATAAAATATTTAAAATTATACATTTTATAATGTACTAGTAGGTTTCGCGTCCTCGCGGTAATAGAAAAAGTGATCCAAAATCCAGTTTTTTGGTTTATTCAATGTGAATTCTTCAATTTCGCCCCAAATAATTAACATTTTCTTTATTTATGAAAAATTTCCGATCGAATAGGCTCTTAAAATCGAAAAAAAATTCAAAAAATTTGGTAAGTCACACTGGGTCTCATGGACCCATGAAAATTTCCATTAGCTATATCTTTCATTTTTCTTGACGAAATGAACTTCATAAAGTGTGATTTGTAACGATTTTTGCAAAACTAAGGGAATGGCGTTGGAATTACGTTAATACATGCATTTTATAAAAAGTTATGACGCGTTGAAGATTTTTGAAAAAATGGAACCTTCAAAATATCGCAAAATTTTTGAAATTTTTATTTTCGATTTTAAGACCTTATTTGATCGGAAATTTTCTGTAGATAACGAAAATGCTACTTATTCGGGGCGTAATCCAAGAATTGATATTGAAAAATTGA
>JAPYYW010002189.1:0-22148 GCA_030522545.1 Cremastinae sp. A BG-2022a | reverse complement strand
CTTGAAATTTAGCCATCGAAAAACTGGATTAATACTCTATATCGTAAAAAAATTTCAATAGACAAAGTTCATTTTCGTACTTTCGTTAATACCTCCTTACGAAAGCTATGGAATGGATAGCAGCGTAGTATATTATTTTTTTGTATAGTGTCGAATAGTGTCGTATTAGTTCAAAATATAAAGTATGATGGAAAATTAATTTTCGTTCTGCCACGATGTCGAAACACACGAAACAAAAGAACATTGAGAAATCAATCTACTCGTTCGAGTTAACTTTATTTTATACGAAATGAATGTGTTTATTGAGCTTAAATTTGTCGTCTACTATTATTCCGAGATATTTTGCTTCACGCTTAGAATGTATTTTGGTATCGTGAATTTTATTGTCAGAGATTGAGGTCTTATATACAGTGATTAAATATTACGAGCTGAGATTTTTGAGGGTTCGGGAAGAGTCTCCAATTAAAAAACAATTTTTTCGTATTTTCAACATTATTAAAAAATTCATAAATATATATCGTTAAAATGTATTTTTTTTAATTCTACCATCAGATTACTCAACTTTTTTTCCACGTAACTTTTTTCAACTTAAAAATTCACGGGAGATTTTTATTACTCCAAGATTCCTCCTGGATTAAAATTGATCCGAATTATATTAAAGTTCTTTAGAATTTTCTGGTCACTGCGAAAAGTTTCTTGCGAGTTACCCCGACCGGGGACTGCTCCAGATGTTTTATGATGATGATGCTACTTTGCACTTTTGGAACCTCGCGAACGAGATGAGAGAATGCGGGTTTGTTGAGAGAAATCCGAAAACCGTGTATACATGGGAATAAAGTGACAAGCAAGATCAAGGCGAGCCCGAGGCTCCGGGAGTCAAAAGCGAAGGAAGTGTCCTGACGTCAAAGACGAATTTCTCCTTGACATTTGTGTTGAAATTCGGTATAAAAGAGTGATAGTGACACAGACGGAGTTCGGGGGCAAACAGCATTATTTGATTTGAGAAACTCTCTGTTCAGCCAAGCAATTTGCGATATTTCGATGTACATATATGCTTCAATGCTTTCTGAAAAACAGCATGATAATAAATTCAGGATTGAAATTGAATTTACTGTTCATTTTCTCGATCGAAATAACTTAGAGAAAGAGAACTGGAAATTTGGGTCACCGGTTTTTATGAAATTTTGATGAGTTTGCAAGTGATTTGGGAATTAAAACTTCTCATATACATAATTGGAAAACTGACCATAATAATATTCTGTCTAAACTTTATAGTATACACACCAATATGACTGCTACGATCAGCTGGTTGAATAGCATATTAAAATTTGACGTTTTTTTTAAATTACGAAATCAATAATAAGTAACTTTTTCACTAATTAATTTCATTCGAAAATCTTGGTTTTACACAACCTTATGTACTTAACCCATAAACGTCTAAATGCAACATATAATCTATGCTCTCACCTTGGGTATTATTTCAGAGTATGATCAGGTTTAAATTTTCATATCTTTTTACGATGATGCTCAGGACACTTTTATCAAGGACTGATCAGGCTTATATTGCCCTTGCACTAAATAATAGCCAGTTCAAGTTGTCTTTACAAGCCCTGATCAGGCTTATATCTGCTACGTCGTTAAAAGTTAACCGTACCACAATCTGATCAGGCTCAAATTAGTTTCATGGGTACTGGGTCGAAATTTCTACTTGGGATGTCACCTTTACACGTTGGGCCAACTAAGGCCAACATTTATCATTTCGAGGGCTAATTGGCTTATGTTGACGTAAATTGGCCAATGTTAGTCATTTTTTCCAATACATTATTTAAAATATAAACCAACAAAATATTAAGCTAAAATACACGAAAACACGCCAAATAACTTTTTTATACACACTGACATATACGTACGCGAACTTGATAAGTTCTACGTTGTAAATTGGTCTTAATTGGCCCCACGTGGAGAGGCAGCATTATATATAATAGTGATAATAGAGATAATCATGATAATAATATATAATAGAGATCATACATAATAGTGACCCTGAATAACCTAATGCATTGAATTATACCAAAATTACATGTATAATTTGGTGATAAAATAAATAAAGTTCATGTTATAAATTGATATCATAATATAAAGAAATATGTTTTCCTAGTCTTCCTGTTAGAAAGAACATCAATAAAAGTTTCTAGCCATTCGCCATTGGGACAAACGTTTCGTGACGTTTTCACAATTGACAAGACCGTAAGAAGAGCAAACGATTGTCGCTAACTGGGAAAATACTGGTGACACTTTCACACGTTTCAGCGAAATATATTTCTTGCCGCTCGGTTCTCAGGGTTTAACCTTTAAAAGTAGCGAAGCAGCAAATCCTGGCATATAGAGGAAGGACAAAGGGTGTGCTGATGGTTTTGAAATGGTGCATCGTTCGAAAAAAGGTGCTTCGAACTCGTGTGCGCGAGTGTCCGGCAACACATGGACGTACTTTCAGAAAGAACGAATAAACGAGACGACTTTCTGCCCCCGACGGACGGATCCGACCTTTTTTTGTCTCCACCGAGAATCGAGAGTAAGAAATAAATGTCCTGAGAATTCCTCGTGTCTCTTTTGGTCTCTCTCTCTCTCTCTTACTATCTCTTTATTTCATCGTCTCTCATCCAGCGGGTAACAGAAGAGAGAACCTTTGTTCCTTTTTAGTCGCATCTACTTTTCCTTCTGGACCTGATATCATGCTTGATGAGCGCTGAAATGAAAGGGAACCGCGAGACAGCGGGTGAATCTCTCTCAAATGGAAAAATAAAGAGAATGTTTTAGCAAAAACTGGCTGAGCTGTCGCTGCGATTTCTCCAACGTTTGTACCAAGAGTTTTTTTTTTCTACTCCGTACTTTTTAATGCGTCTTACCGTTGAAGTATTTAAGTCGTGTCTGGTTGTTCGATAACAATGATGCTTGGCATGACCTCACTTATTTTTTCAGGACCATTTTCGTCCTGAAAAGTAAGCAAGAATGTCATCCTAGTTTTTTCAAGAAACGAATCGATGCATATTTTATAAAAATTTTCTCTTCCTGGATTGAGGAAACATGTTACTTGCGTGGGAATTATTTTTATCCGTACACTTTGGGAAACGAATGAAATTATTGGTCCTTCAGAATTGTTCGTCCATCCGGAAATGTTAAATCCATAGAAGTGGCACTATCGACAAGTGTCTTGCGACAGTGACAATTCCAAAAACAGAATGGAAGTTCTCAATCGAGAGAGGTATTTGAGTCAGATATCGATAATATTAATTGCAATCTGAAAGTGCGAAGTGAGTTTCGAGCGAAACGTCTAGATTCGAGAGTGGAAAGAGAGAAAGTAGAGATTTTTGCCCGCTCTTCTCACTGTACAGCCCAGAATCCATTATTTCTGCCGGATCGAAGAATTAATTTTGCACTTTTCGATGCTCTCACAATTTCTATATCTCTGCATCGAAACCAGCACGATCGCGGGCTCATCTTTTTTCCAGCTTATCACGGCGAGAGCTTTCTCTCAATTGATATAAAATTAGAAGGCTCCTACGAGGATTAAAGAATGATCAACCCAGTTGTCTCGACAGCTTCGTTCTAATGACAGCATTGCGCAGACGTAGCAACGATCAAAACTCTGAAAATAACTAGAAAACTACTAGTACAAAACTACTAATACTAAATATTTTTACATTATTTTTAGAAGTAAAAATTTATTTTTGCTGCACAATTTTGTCTAAACAACTTTTAGGCTCGAATAGGCAGTGTTCGATATTTTTTGAGAAATGAACATTTTTCAATGGGTGATGCATATCTTATATTCATAACATATATATTAATAAGATATGGTTCAATAAACATCAACAAAATTGTTCAATTAGTGATGCCTATTGCATCAATGATGCAATAAACATTACCAAAATTATTCAATGGTGGGTACTTATTCCATGATTGTTGCAATAAATATCGTCAAAATTGTTCAATAGGCAATATTTATTGCATTATTTTTGTAATAAATTTTATCAAAATTGTTCAATATGGGTACAACTTATTGCATTAATAATGTTATAAATATTAGTAAATTAGTGCAATGGGTACTGCTTATTGTATCAAGAATGCAATAAAAATAATGATGCTTCTTTAATGAGCGATGTTTATTGCATCAATATTCGAAATAAAATATTTTACCATCAACGCAATAAGCATTGCTCATCGAAAATTTTTTACTTTTTAATAAAGTATTAAAGTAGTTCAATCGCTACAGTCAAATAAAAAAATTTTATCTTAGTTTATCACTGTACCATGTGGTTTTTGAGAAAAAGTTTATTAAGAAAAGTTGTTACTAATTGATTCAAGAATAACATACTCAAAATTGAAGATCATCCAAGGTAACCTGTACTTGCTACGTATGTATGAAAATTAGGAAAATCAAAATCTAAGAATTTTTCAAAAACTGAAGTTAACTTCTTAAATGTATTTCAAAGAGCTGTGCAAAATTTCAAGATGTTTCACTACCCTGAAATCAAGATATTTAGAGTTGAAGATAACAATATATATAACACGTGCTCTTATGGGAGAGTACAGAAAATAGTGATTTTTGACAATAAATATCTCGAGTTCTACATAGTGAAACACCTCTTAAGATTCTATATACAATTGCACATTGTATCAAAGGTTTTTGCAAATTTTCAACAAAATCCTAAGAACACGATTTTATAGTAGAACTACCTTAAGTAGAAAAGTATTGAGCTTTTCCCATCTGTGCTTTTAAGTAATCAATAATTTATATCTTTCTCTCATCAAGCTATTTTAATATGAAATGATTTATTTTTTATTCTAAGATTAAACAATTATTACCATTAAAGTATATTCGTAAAACTTTTTTATTATTACCACGGAAATTTTGATAAAAGTGCATTTTAAGATTTTTTGCCTTATCTGAATTCTCAATATCAAGTAGTAAGGTCGATGTATGGGACGGTACAACCAAGTTTGAGATAGAAGTTTGATATGTAAAGTGCCTTGCCTTATTATTTAGCTTGCTCAGCGAAGTTGACGAATAAATGTTTTAGCGTGACGTGAGGAATAGAAAATGTACGCTCATATTATTTTGGTACGAGCATCGTGAAACTTTTGCAACTGTGTCTCTTTTGTATCGAGAGACGACAATTCTTGCATCTTATCCAAATATTTCCCCAAATGTAGTCGCATTGCATGAATCCTTTCTCTGGTTTTCCATTGTACGACGTAACAATTCTTTTCATTTCAAAAACGACGTGAACTCATTCCGGTGATGAAAACTAATGTTGTCCCACCGAGAAACTTGGTAAACGTAATTAGGTAAAGTTGTGTGCTCAGGACTTTTAAAACACGTGCTATCTCAAGATTAAATCCACATGTCAATATTTGCAACAAAATGAGTTCATTAAAAAAAAGAGCTTTTTCGAAAAGTAGCCAGGTTCATTTGTGTTTTTAGTTACGACATATTCTGACATTTTTCAAAAAAATTCACAACCTGCGCAGTTTATCATTACTGCAGTATGCATTTTGTTGAATAGCAAAATTTTCACGCATTCTTCGAAATACTAATACCGGGTCGAATCGACAAACCGGAACGACAATAAAAAAACGTTTCTAACTGTACTTTCGTACATGCGAAAACAAAATTTTTATTGCAAAATACAACGAAGCTTCCACGGTATAAGGATGGAAGATAAAAAGAAAGGAACGATCGTGAAAACATTGCAATTTCAGTTGTAAAGTGCGGTAGAGTTAGGTTTTATGGTCTATTTCACTTCCCCGATAATAAAAATTGTTTTTAAATAAGTAACATCGTTATAAAAAAGCTTCATATCGATTTTGTTTATTTTTTTTCATTTCTTCCGTCACCCTACAAAAAAAAGTCGTAAAAGATGGAACGACCGAGGCGAATGCTTTACGAAGAATTGAAACGAGGGTTGAATTCGGTCCGAGATGAAGTCCGATATCAAAGTATGGTTGTAAGATAAACCGATTGTTGTTAATTAGTGACAAATTAGGCGCGACAGGCCGGCGTCTCATTCAGCCCGATACATCAACTCGGAGTAAATGGGTGAAATTGTGGTTATTCTCGAATAGATCGAACAATCGTGGTCGCGAGACGTGAGATTAATGCTTCTCCATTACTAGGCCACATACTAGTTGCCGTTGTTGTGCGTAACGTATAAATCAAGTTGCCATTTCGTTAATCAAGTTGACACATTTGGACGTCACTTTGCCACGTCAGGTGTGCGCAAATGGCAGCAACGCCGAAAGAAATAAACAGCGAGAAGGAAAGAACAATGATGGGGGGGGTCTTAATTCAGCAACAATGCGACCTTTGGACGCGAACAAAATGATGAAGGGCTGCACAATGAAGTTGGATACGTTTCGCAGAGTGATCACGAATCTAAAGAAATCTCGTTGCAAAAGCGTTCTTTTCAGGAAAGTTCATACCAACAAGCGATACGATGCTCGTGGAATGAGACCAAGGCGGGTAAAGAGAGATGGAAAATAAGTGCGAACACGAAAGTAAGAAAGAACGAACTTTTTTCGAGGCGTCGGATGGCGTGTCTTTCTTAATCACGCTTCAGTTAACTCGGCTCGGTTGAACGGGGGCCAGGTAGAGTTTTCATTGGACTTGCGGTCTCTTTTGCCGTTTCAATGCTCCTCCAGTCTTGTAGTTCTTTTTCAAGTGTCTCTATGCAAGTCTTCTTACTTTTCCTTTTGCCGCCTGTCTGTCGTTTCTTTCATCCCTGCGTTCATTTATATTTCGTTACCCATCGTACTCTTTATCTCTTAATCCGATGAAGGAACATTTCGTCGCCGATTGTTCTTTTACCAATTAAAAAAAATCACTAACCAAGATTATCTTTAAAAATCTAATTACCATAAGATAAACTTACGTATTTTAATCATTCTTCGTGTTAATTTAACCATGATTTAATTAATTAGACGTCTTTCTATTTAAAGGATTTGGTTAGGAATTTGCTACTTCGTTTTGAAAACCGATGTTCAGTAAATATAGACTCAGTATTTTCAATGTGTCTAAAATCACAATCGTCTGCAACAGTCGTTTAGGATTTGTCACAAATGAAAATTAAATGGTTCTTGAAATAGCTGATCTATACTTGAGAAAATAAAATTAGTGCCAGACTGCAGTACACTTTTGTAAGATCAAAAATAGTTACTAAAACCTATTCCGCTCTACGATGATATTCGGAGATATATGTCATCCTAAATCAATATCATTGAAACAATACAAATTCAATTGAACAATACAATACAATTGAAAGTACATTGAAACTGTACAATAAAAATTTATTTCCTGCCATACTTGTGTCAGACGTTTTCTTTTGGTAGATCTTACAAAACTGTAGACACAAATCGTGCGATGTTAGTTGATGACCCAAGTATCATATAGCCAAAAGAGAAGTCCTCCAGCGATCGATCCACTTCGCGGCTTGCAAAGACTTGTATACTTGCGGAATAGAGGTTGTCGTCACGAAGGCTGGTACCGCCAATGCCTGAGAGTCCATTTTTTCCAGCACGGTGTTTGGACACTTTGCTGTCACGTCATAGGAATCATTTGTCACGGTTATCATGATCGATGATACATTCGTACGTTCTCTATCTCTCGCACAAATATTAACGACGAAATTATATGCTGTAACCTATAGGGTTTTGTTTTCTCTTTACGACCTTTCGTGGAATGATAAAAAAAGCCACGGCGACGGAGGAACGTCGGAATATAAACTTCCGCTTGTAGCTCTTGCTTCGGAAGTTAAACGCCCTCGCGCACGTGACCAAGGCGTCGTATAAAATGTTCTACCATGTAAGGTTAAGCCGAACTTTATATATCTGTCCCACGAGAGTGCGTTCCGAAGTGCCACGAAAGCATTTTTAGACATCCCCTTTCTTACGTGCAAGAAAAACAGAGAGTGAAGCAAGCTAGACTAACTTAAAAGGTCTCCGGTTTCGCTTGCTGATCACGAAATGGTACCGGACTAAAATGTAGCCTGCGCTTATCGAGCTCAATGATGTACGAAGCAAGGATAATGATATACGTCCAAGTTGTCTCTGATACATTTTCATCACGCTACGTTTACTTTAGAGGAAAAAAATATCATCGGAATCAGTTGCAACGACGACCCAATTATATCATTGATCGATCAACAATGAACCCCATCTAATTAATGTATTTAAAGAATGCAACTCAAAAAAAAAATTATATTGTTTCAATTCACTCTAACGAAGTCGTATTTTTTTAATGTCGATAAATGAATTCGAATTGCGATCGAAGCCAAAAATGAGCATTAAACGATCATAAAAGATACACAGTATGTTTCAATTACTTTGCCAGTCCACTTGATAATATCTGTATGACAACACAAACGATCAATTTAATTATAAGCTATATATAAAGCTATCACTGATTTCCAATCAATATTCAATCATTCATCAATTTAGATAGCGAAAAATATTGACCCTCGAAATATACTAATGTATTGGAAAATATAGAAAGTTTCTGAATAAACACTCGTGATCTAATTAAAGATCGCACAAAATATTCGAGTTTGACTTATATCTTCAAATTAAAATACAATTATAGCTTTTATTATTTTAGTCTGCACAGTGCAATGTATTGCATCGCCTTCGGGCATAACTATATATTGATGCCTTTATTAAATAATTGCAAGATCCATCACGTTTAAATGCAATTGACCTGGTTCGAGTTCATCTAAAAAAGTCAAGACTTTTGACCTCATAAGTTCGTTGCTATGGATAGATGGTTCTGTAGGTTGTTTTCAAAAATAATGTTGGAGAATGGAGACATAGAAATTTACGAAGAGTGCACGGAGGTGATCGAGTTTCTTATTCGTGCTCTTTTCTTCGTTGGGTAGATGAGAAACCAGTTTAGCGATCACGGTAGCTTTCGAAACACCACGGATGTAACGAACCGAGCAGCTAGCTCGTGGAGGGCGTAGAACGCAGTCTAGATAACCAAGGACTTCCGTTAGGGTAGAGACTACTTCCGGTTTCCGTGGCCGGCTTCTTCCTATACTACTGAGCGCATGACGTGCATCGTACACGATGTATTAACTGATAATGCCGCAGAAGTCTTTGTCCATTTTATCTGCTTCTAAAGTACACTCTAATTATAGGTGATTGTCTTTGAATCTAATTAAATTTTACCCATAAGTTATGAAAAAATTCTCGTTAACTATGGCCGTTTGGTAAAGTTGAATTAAACCTAAAAATTGAAACGGTGCAATCTTTGATCGTATGAATATGTGCAAGATATGAAATTCGCGCACCAAAGACCTAGGTCCTTACAAAGACGTGTTAGAGTCGGAAATCGATTGCAGAAAACGATATCTTTCGGGATATAATACGGATCACGCTCAATGTCCATGATAGCTTGGACATAAATGTTTAATTAAATGGAAAGAAGAGAATGACCGGATAGGGGTTCTGGAAGACGGGATTAGAGCTCGCAAAGACTTGCAGGTCCGTTGGTGGAGGTAACGCCGAGTAGTCGGACCTGTGGGATAAAGATGAAACGAGGTACTTGCTTGGCAGTGACATCCTGTGAAGTAACACGGGAGGTCGAAAGAGAAAGAATGGGAGCAGGAAAAGCGAGAGGATGGAGGCCAGCATTCTGGGCAAAAGAGGTGAAAGAACTGGCAAGAGAGAATTCATTCGAAAGTAATTTCTCCACGGTGAGGCGGGAGCATCACCGGGCTCTTCTTAATGCAAAATGAAAGAAAACGGGGGCAAAAAGAGCCGGGGAGAAACAGGAAGGGGTTGAGAGAAATGAAAAGGATAAAGGGGGAAAAAATCGGTGGTCCTTTGACTCGAATATCCTTATACTCAGCATTCATTCGTAGACCAATGGACTTTCCCCGCTTTGACTCTTGTTTCACTTCATACTTGAAGCCTTCCTTTTTTCTCATAGCCCCACGATCTTATGATAAACCGTACGTCCCGATGCGTTCTCGAGTATCTTTCGGCCAAACTTTCAAAATTTACAGCCCCTGGAAATGAGGGCATCACTGGAAAGATCACGAAAGTAGGAAATCGCGTTAAACTTTTCGGTCGTTGACTCTTGGTTGCAGTCTCCACGCCAGATAGATTATACTTGGCGATGGGTGATATCGAGCACTTCAAATCCTTCCGCGCTAGCTACTAACTCCTTTAGATGCCTTTTTACTTCCTGATAAATCTCGCTTCTTATTTTATGCATTATTATACATGTATATAAGATGAAGAAGGTTATGGAGACCCGGTCCGATCGCTGGCCACGTAATCCGTAACTCTTCCCGCCTATGTATATCATAAGAAATTGGCTGCCTTGATCATAAGCTGGGAGTAGATAGGAATTGTGCCAATGAATGGGCCATGTTTGCACATTTCTTAAACGGCCAACGGCTGCGGTTACGCTTCTGGATCATCTCCTTCTTCTCTCCGTTATTATCGAGAGCATGTATATGTATATATCTACGTGACCGTTGGTATAATACATATATAAAAGTTCAGCCACTCAACTCTTCGCTCTTTAGCTCCTTGGAGACGGGCCTGGCGGTATCTCTTGCCGGGATCGCCGCTTAATCTTGTCGAACTCTTGAAAAAGGGATCGAGAACGAGCGGCCGAGAAAGCTCACAACCTTCTCCCTCCAGGCCGTTTTTTTCATCTCACTATACGTACGTGTGAATACGTCCGTATATACGCTTCGACTAACACGCTCCCATTTATATCTACTTATGTATATATGGTGAAAATATAGTGAACCTTAACGAAGACCGTGTCGATGGTCCGACCGATTGGCTGACG
This sequence comes from Cremastinae sp. A BG-2022a, assembly GCA_030522545.1. Taxonomy (NCBI): domain Eukaryota; kingdom Metazoa; phylum Arthropoda; class Insecta; order Hymenoptera; family Ichneumonidae; species Cremastinae sp. A BG-2022a. The sequence goes on along the minus strand of JAPYYW010002189.1, from coordinate 11,287 downwards.
GTGTTTCTTGGAAAGGATCCAAGAAATTCTAGACCGATGAATTCTCCGCCTTCTTGCCTCGCTCCATCTGGCCGACTGCCTCACACTGCGACTTCTCCATAACTTTGTCTCCCTCTATCCACAATTGTATCTCCCTTCTATCTCTTTTATAGACTTTTACACGAGAAGGCTTCTTCTTCTTCTTCTTCTCGTGGATCCGCAGTAACTTTCTCGTGCCAGCATTAATGTGACTCTCGTATTTCTCTTCTTCTCCTCATTCAAGAAATTACACAGGATTTTGTATCATTCAGAGACAACTTTAATTTTATTGAATATTCACGATTTTTGGATGAATCGTATATTGACATTTTTGAAACTACAAGCTGTTGATAAAGTTTAATCACACGTTATTCCTGAGTATGCGAGAAATGTTGTGCTGAATTTTAAATTAGGAATTCGTCAGTTTTTTTACAGATCAATCTGCAGTGTGTCACTTTAAAAGTGAAACATGTTCACCTACAGAACAGGAGTGTCTAAAATGTTCCACAACATACTAGAATGTGGCTGAAAGCACTTAATTTGAAAAAGAACATGTGTCCAATTTTCTAGAGTGTCTTATTACTTACGTGCCATAATCTAATGGGTAATATATTGCTTTAGATAATCATGGTTGGTATTGGTTGAGAACAACCAAAGTGAACACTTTTGTTGAACAACCAACTATTCATCATTACCTACTTTGAAACCTTCATTCTCTCAAAGTATCTAAAGGGTTTCCCTTTACACGTGTTCTATATTTATAATACGTTTATGGTAGTATTGAAACATCAATGGTATTAACTTAGAGGAGAGTGAGAGCGAAATTCAGAATTTAGGCAGTAATGAAAGTTGATCTGGGACGTTTTAGAGATTAAAATTAAGTTGAAAACACCTTAATCTATCAAATTTTCTTTTTGATAAAATATTAAAAATGGTTTTTAACTGTTTTTATTTCATCCATATATACTTATACCGTATCACTTTGCATCAGATCATTGCTTTATTTTCAGAAACTATCATTCCCTGTTTTGCTGTTTTTTGTTTAGTCTCTTACTCTTAACTTCAGCTATTTAATAATAATTGAGTTCAGTCATATTTGTTTTAGCGTTTGGCTAAATCCTTTTTTTGTCAGCCTCAAAAATATACTGCTCGACGTTTCTAAAGAATCAGTTCCATTTGAAAAAGACTCCAATACCTCAAAGTTGAAATAAATTCATTGAAAAATGTAATTTCAATGCCCTAGAATATATCGTACAGTGAATAAAAAAAATTGAATCGTAACTGCGTACTTTATCCATACTTGCAGCGTTCGTTGAAAATATTTGGATAGTCTCGGAAAAACGGCAAAAAGCTATATTGAATTTTGATTTGGCGAAACGTCGAGTCGCGACGAGTGTCTGTGTCGTTACGGTCGCAGAGCTCGAGCTCCGGGAGTGACGTTTGTACGAAGGGAAATAACTTCAGACGTTGTACTGGAAGAATCGAAATCAGGATTTTATGAAAAGCCACGGTTGAAAGCTGCGCACAATACCCGTGAATATTTTCCATCTTTTCCATTTTCGGCACTTCGAGGCCGGGTGTGATGCTCGCACGATTATTATTACGCACGGGGGATGTCGATGTACGAGCAGGGTGAGAAAGTGTGGAGAAAAGCTCCACACGTGCTTCTCAGATTTCTTTTCAAACGTACGCCGTACGTGACCCAGGTATCGGAACAGCGAAGGGACCAAGTCACTCCAGGAATCACGTCGTCCTCACGCTTCTGTGGCCTCGTCGTGTTGTTAAAGCGACCCAAAGGTGTATAAAATCGAAGGCTGCATATCCGGAATTCTACGACCTTTTCCCCACGCCGAGACCTCGACCAATTGGACCATTTTTTCTCACGCTTTGCTGCCTCGGAAAGTCGATCAACTCCTTTTTTTTTGTCTTACCGATTGAACTCGTTATACAAATATTCAGCCACGACACAAAAACAATAATTTAATTGAATTTTATCCTGTCACGTTCATTTCAACAGACCATGCTGGTTCAACGATATTCTGCTTGGCGTGATTTTAAATAAAGTATTACGAGATGCAATGAATTTTCAGATTAAAGAAATAATTTTTGATATTGTATATGAGTTTTAATACGGAAGTGTATCTAAAAAATTTGGTTACCATATGTTTTTATTGTAAATAATTTAAATTGATACTATAATGGAGCAAGATATTTTAGAGTGTCTGGAAATTTAATACAAAATATACAATGGTGTGCAAAAGCTTCGGGCCAATCTTTTTTTTTCGTTTATTCGATAAGTTATTCAGTGCCTAAAATTTTTCATCATTTTCGATCTTAGATTTGCGCGCAATTATTCGAATCATCACAACTTCATATTTTGCTTTAAATTGGGAGTCGAGTTATAATTGTTTGAGACAGAATTTCTTCAAAATGTACACTGATCTTTTTCGACATCATATTAACCTGTATACAAAATTTAGAGGCTTTCTTTTATTTAATTTTTTTTTAATTGCCACTTACATAATATTCTATAATATTCAATAATAATACTTATGTAATATTCTATGAGATATTTAAATCTGCGACAATTTTCAATAATTAATATCTCGATTACTAGATAGTAAAGCTTCATAAAATTTGACACACATTTCAACATGACTTCAATGAAGATTGTGCAAATTTTCAAGAAATTCTGTCTCAAACGATTTTTACACGACTCCTACCTTTAAGAATATATAATAATATTTTGTTACATGAAAAATGCCTTAGTTCATTGACATTATATCGGTGACATCTGATCAAGTGAATTATTTATTAGTTTTAATAATAAATTATTGAATTTTACAGAATGGAAGAAAGTTATAATTTTTATTACAATTAGAGCGTGCAATTATAAAATTTTCTGATTACAGTGTAGATTTTGAATCTGGGAAGTTATTGACTTTTATTATTCGATAATGTATAATTGGTGTTAATGATTTATTATGCCAATGGAAGAAACGAAGCGATGAAGGGTTCCGAAAAAGCACTATATCACTCGCATAAATTTTTAATTCGATGAGATTTCACGACATCCGCTCTCGAGTTGCAGAGAGGAGAGAAAATTTCCACTCCGAGAAATCTAATAAGAACAGTCTCGTTCCAATTTCTGGTGTAAACAGAGTTAAATCTCATTTAGAATTTAATGATCTCGGCCACGGAAAGATCTGGAGACCATCTGAGGTTTCGTACATTCTATTTCGAACAAATTTTCGCAAGTGACAAAATCGGGTCGCGAACTCAGAACTAAAATAGCAAAATAAATATTTCAATAAATTTGTTTTTACTGAAAGCCTTTATTTCGTAAAATTTGTTTAATGCTTTTAGGTTTAATTTTTTTATTAATAAAAAAAATGTTTCTAGTTTTTAAATATATGTAATAGTATTGGAATACATTTAAACGTAGTAACTAACAAGTTTTTATTACGGACTGATGGAAACAAATAAAAGTTTATAATAATCATAAAAATTATTAGGAAAAGAAGGAAAACGTTTTTAAATCGTTTATTATCTTTTTGTGATAAGATGCAGTTTGTATAAGCACGTAAACTTTTTGGTAAAATGGAATATCAAGAAATGATTTAACTAACAAGTTTTCATTACGAACTGTCTGATAAAATTAAATAAAACTTTAGAGCTATGATAAAAATGGTCAGAATAAGTAGTAAAAAACTTTAAAAATATTTTACAAATAAATCAATCTTTATATCTTCGTAATAAAATGTACTTTCTACACGTACTTAAAATGTTGACAGAATGAAACTTGAAAAAGTGAGCCAAAGTAAATTATAACAAGTTTTTGTTATGGATACTGACAGGTGAAATCAAATAAATTTTATAATAATAATAAAAATGGTCAGGAAAAGGGGAAAAAGAAAGTTTTTGAAATCTTTCACGCACATGTGTACTGAAAGTTATATTTTTTTCCAATCAGGTCAAGAGGAGATCGATTAGACAAAAAAAAAGAGGCAAATGCTGCTACTCTGGGGAACAAGATAGATGTTTACCCTGTATAGTAACATTCTCGAGTTCCAATTCTCCACGGTCTTACCGGAAAGCTTCCGATCGATCAAAGCAAGACATTACGGGATTACGAACTTCTGATGTCATACAAGGGGTGAAACTCGAGACAGCCGGTCGAAGGTGCGCGCCCGCCTGTGCCAGCTTTCCATAAAACTTTCACACCGCGCCATTTGGGAATCTCCAGTTCTCGAGAGAAAAAATTCATTGTAACGGATCGCTGTTCTATGATTCGCACAACCATTTTCCGCATTTTAATTTCAAAATTCGTTTTCTTCGAAAAAAAAAACTTTTTAAATCAGGGTCGACAAAATTTTTCGAACTTTCCAGGTTGATTCTTTTAGGAATTTATTAAAATGTTACATAACCTATCTTCGATTCCATGTTCATATGTGTAATAAATTTGTAAAAGTTTCTCTCTGCAAGAATTCGAGATATTCATTATCGAAAATCACAATTTTTTCTACTCTGCCATAAGAGCATACGTGTTAAGGTAGTACATCTATGACAGTTACGTTAAACATTTTTAACATAGTTTTTATCAATACCATGTGGCTTTACAGCTTAAATTCATTAGAAAAAGTCGTTACTAATTGAATCAAGGACAACATATTTTAAATTCAAGGTCATCCAAGGTGATCCGTATTTTATACGTATATATAAAAATTAGAAAAAAAATTATTTAGGATTTTTTTAAAAAACTAATTGAAGTTTTTTTGAAGTATTATAAAAAGCTGTACCAAATTTCAAGAAATTCTACTTCTTAGAAGTCAAGATATCAAGATTTGAAGATTGCACTATTTAACACGTGCTCTTATGGGATAGTAGAAAAATTGGTGATTTTCGATAATGAATATCTCGAATTCTATGCTGAGAAACTTCTTAAAATTTTATACACATATTTATATGGTATCAAAGATAGTTTATGCAAAATTTTAACAAATTCCTAAAAAAATCGTTTCGTGGATGTACTGTACTTAACTGTAAATATCGTGACTTCTAAGAAATAGAACTTTTTGAAATTTGATAAAGTTTTTCATAGTTCTTCAAAGAAGTTTCAATTAGTTTTTTTAAAAAATTCTAAAAAATATTTTCCTAATTTTCATACATACGTATCAAGTACGGATCACCTTGGAAGACTTTGAATTATATATAAGTATATTGTTCTTGAATCAATTAATAATAATTTTTCTAATAAAATTGAAGCTGTAAAACCACATAAAAATTAAAATAAAAATTGTTGATTTGATTGACATGAATGTACCACCTTAAAATCCGAGTCGAAAAAAATTTTTCATACGTTTCCAGGTCGATTTCTCGACGAAATTAAAAATAAATTAATCTTCGCTAATTACGCATTTATGCATCTGTTCGGAACACTTTTTTTATCGAAGCAGAATGTTCGTTACATTTTACAGTGCTAAAGTCGTAAAAGTTTAAGGGTACGAAATCGCGAAAGTTTCCTGCGAGAAAAACGAGCTCCGGCGGATGTTTCCTTTTATATATTTCGCTAATTTCAAAAGTTTTTATGCCGAAACAATAAGCTTGAAAAATGCAAGTGCGGTAATGTACGTGAAACGGAGCAGAATATCGAGTAAAAACAAGTTTGTAACTCGAGTTTGGCGAACGACGTCGCAGCTCATCTCGTTAACGTGACGAGCCCGGTGACTATATGTATATGTGGACGAGAAAGGATTCAACGTGACTGACACGAGATCCGTAAAGCGATTCTGACAAAACTATACGTCAACAACAAACAACTTCGTCGTTCAATAAACTCTCTTTCCTGAAAACGAAGAGCATACAATGAAAAAAAAACACAGTATAGGACATTAAAATCAGGACACTTGGTTTTTCAGCTATTTTTTGGCCATATTGTCCAATTTTTAAATTAAAAAAAAATACTTTCGAATAAATTTAATTAGCTTTCGAATGAATCTAGATTTATTCTGATCGGATAATAATTGTTCTCGTGGCAAAGATTTTTGCATATCAATGCAAATTGGGACAAAGTGACGTTATCAAATTGGGGATGTATAATAATTTTTTAATTGCCAAATTGTCTGATTTTTAAATTTCAAAAAAATACATTCGAATAAATTTAATTAGCTTTCGAATGAATCTAGATTTATTCTGATCGGATAATAATTGTTCTCGTGGTAAAGATTTTTGCATATCAATGCAAAAATCGAGACAAAAGTGACGTTATCAAATTGGGGATGTGTGATAATTTTTTAATTTGCCAAATTGTCTGATTTTTGAATTTCAAAAAAAATTCATTCGAATAAATTTAATTAGTTTTCGAATGAATCTATATTTATTTCGATCGGATAATTGTTCCTGTGGCAAAGATTTTTGCACATAAATGCAAAAATCGAGATAAAAGTGACGTTATCAAATTGGGAATGTATGATAATTTTTTAATCATGACTTATCGAAAGGGTACTTGTCAGATCGAGGTCTGTCAGTGATTTTTGGCAACGTCTTGTAATACTATTTTGATAGGTCATGATTTAAAAATTCGTCCCATTATCGTACGTCCCCAATTTTATAACATCACTTTATGTCCCGATTAGCATTGATATGCAAAAATCTTTGCCTCGGAAACAATTATATTATCCAATTGAAATGAATCTAGATTCATTCGAAAGCTAATTAAATTTATTCGAATGTTTCTTCTTAAAATTAAAAAAATCGAACAATTTGGCTGAAAAATATTGTAAAAACCATCAAATGTCCCGATAATAATGTACCTCAATGTATATAAGTATCGTCGCGAATGTACAGAAAAAAAGAACATAATATTTTTTTTTTATTAATTGAAAAAAATTTATATCTTCATTCATATTGCAATTAATTAAATTTATATAATTTCTTCATATCAAAATTTTGATATAATTTTATGTTTTTATGATATTCATTTAATTTTATGAAACTGACATGAGAGTGGAAATGGCAAGTCAATTTTTTTTATCTACTTCGAATCTGCTTGCTTGTTGAAAAGTATTTTATAACCATGCATTCAAATTATATAGTTGGAAGTCAGTGAGTTCTGTAATTGCAAGCGTAATAAAATTTTCCATTTGTAGATTAGTGAATAAAATAAGCGAATAATGAAGCATTTCGTGTCACATGCTTTCAACAATAACACACTATGTATATGTGGGGCACAATGGACTATCTCAAAAATTCGATCACCAGAAAATTTGTTTTATTCTTCGTCGTCTAATTTCTGTTAGTTTTTTATACTTACTAAAGCGATTGTGGAAAACAATTGTTGAATTTTATTATTCCGAATCAAGTTTTATTAATTTGACGTAATTTATACATTTTGTTTAAGAAAAAATATAATTTCATTTTTTTAAAAAAACTTAAATTTTTTTTACAAAAAAAATCAATTAATGAGTCTTTTCAAAAGTTTTAAATAATTACATAAAACAATTAATATAATTTTTGTTAAACCAGCGTCTATACGCAATTTTCTATTAATATATAAAAGAGTATGTGAACCAAAAGAGTATCTCGAATATTTATACACTTAATTTAATTATGCAGTAACAGTATAACAACAATTATTTTCCGGAATTTAATTGAAATTGAGTTTAAATATAATAAACAAAACTTATGAAAACTTTTTTAACTATATTAGAAGTATAAAAAAAGACCATAATATCAAAATTATTTAAAAAATAAGTTTCATAAATTATTTTTAATATTTTTTTAAAGAGACTTCATAAACATTTTTTATAAGTGGTCCGTCGTATCCCACTTTCGCCAAGCCAATAATGCAGTACAACTCCCTTCTTTCAACGAGCTTGTAAAAACAACCATATACAGAAATAAAAAAAAATTTAAATTAGTGTGAAGTCCCCCATAATAAAAAAAACCTTTTTTCGCGCCGTTTAAATGTTAAAGTACAATGAACCCTCGTGCAAGAACAATTTCTCCCCATTAAACCTGAAAGCTAGTAGTTCCGATATTCGCATCGGCAATGAAATTCTTCGAGTGGCAGATTAGCATAGATAAGAGAAAATGAATTAGTGGCTTTTGAGCGTACATACGAGGCGCACCTTTTCATCATAATTTCGCGACGAAAAGTCCAACGATATCGACTTATAATTGAATCTACTGGCAAAAGAAAAAGTTCATGGACGATGAGAATGTAGAAAAAGGCACAGAGAGTCTTCACCCTCCTAGCCAGTTGATAGTTTACCCCCCCCCCCTACCCCGAGTTAATATAATTACTCGAGTTGCGTTACGTATACCTGAAAGTAATTTTAATGTCCACCACCAGACGCGAGCCAGGCTTCGTGTATGCATTATAGATCCCCTGACCTCCACCATTCCCTCGTTTCTTTGCCCCTCGAGTTAAAAGTTGGTGAATAAAATCGATAGTTCACTCTTTCGACTCCAAAGGAATTTAACACCATCGTCGCATGCATACCACTCAACTTATATCGACGATCTGGCGTAATTTAATCGTTATGAGAACTGATAGGAACCTCATCGTCCAGTCCTTCCGGCGCATGCTTCATTTAAATAGAGTGCACCGTGAACGGTCACGGAAGGACGAATCGTGTGTTATCTATCTTTCCAAATGCTGATCTATAGCTGTCACCAACATTTCAGCAATTTCACCGTGCGATCAATGAAAATGTCTTTAATTATGTAAATTGATGTTTTTTTTAAGTAGATTATAAATATATTTAAATGTGTGGGATTATATGGGTAATTTGTTAGTTGTAAAGGGTTTTAAATAAGGGTTGCTTCTTATCGAGTGAGAGTGGCATAAATGACGCTTTATCATCAGTTTTATCGAGCTTTCTCGTTCAAAGTGCTTTTAACGGTCGTCGGTAAGAACAGGACGCGATTTCTACTCGCTCTGTTTCGTTAGCCTCTACGTTTGCGTTCGTGAGTAAGTGATTCGACGATGGTAAGAGCAACCCCCATTTTATTATTGTCAAATAATATTTACAAGCCTTGCAACATTTACTTGAAAAATTCTTATAGTTGCGACAGTTCAAGAACATATCTGCTCTGTTCATTCGTATCGAAAGTGGATAATCTTGAAAACATGCTTCTTTACTTCATTTTAAAAAAATATTTTTATCAGGGGAACCGTTTGATATTTTATCTTCGATATCTAGTAAAGATTCAATAAATATCTGATGAAAAATCTATCGGTTGATGACAATTTTCTCATCTTGAAAACGAAATTTTTTTATGATTATAAATAGTAATTGAAAAAATTACACGAGATTTGATGTGTATATTTACACATGTGTGGTTAAAAAAAAAATTTTTAAATCATTTTTTTGTTGTAACAACTGTATCGATCGTTTTACATAAGACTTGGTGCATAAGACTTTGTTATAAATTATTTCTCAGTAACGAACTTGTCATAAAATGTTTACCCTACACGTTTCAAAGATATTATTTAATAATAATATGTTAAATTTTATATAATTTTTTTCTTTTTGAAGATTGTATATAATTATATATAACTTATATATTATATATAACTTTATACATAATTTTTAACAATGAAGGCTTAAGTCACTGTCAAATTTATTTCCTATGCTTGATATTCATGGTAAAATTGAAGACGTTTCATTAATTAAAACAAATTTTTATTTTTTAAACAATGCTAGTCATTGAAATTATTTAGAAATTATTTTTGAACGACTAATTGATACTATACAGCTAATAGTAAAAAACTAATAAGCTTTCAGGAAAAATATATAAAATTTGAATTTTAACAATTAATTATGAAAAAACTTAAACAGTTTCTAATATATCGTTGGCAAATTGTCCAAATAATTATTTTACAAAACTAAATTTAAAAAATTATAACCTCTATCGTTATTAATAATTTTTTTAATTCGTTGTCACCGAAGTATGCAATTCAATTTGGAATTATTGTCTTATATTTTTACTAAGACTGAATAAGTTAAAAAAAGTTTCGAATCTGAAACAACTACAATAAAAAATTGTTTTAAAAGATTTGATTACGGTAAACTTTACATGCATACAAGTTAAACTAATAAAAGAGTGTTGAAAAAAAAAACTTTATCATTTTCAGAAGTGAATTCTCGAATGCCGGTACCTGCAGCGTTTCAACTGGCAACCCAAACCCTTTCTTTTTATCGCGAATGAAAAATTGTGCGTCGATGCAATAACTTCGCATCGAGCGTCAACTATACCGAGGCAAAAAAAAGCGAAAAGAATTCCCATCAACTCCGAGAAACTTTTTCAACGAGCTCCACTTTCATTTCATTGGGGAAAAAAATCAGGAAACTCGGTAATTACAGACGATCTAATTAATCGGATTACAGCTCCGTTTCCTTTATGTTTCGCAAATATTTAGAAGGAAGTTTCCCCGAGGGTTTGAATAAGAGCAAAGTTTTTTATTTTCCACGACGCATGAATAATATTTTGGCGTTCGAACGCAAACAGGCTCGTAAAATTTTGTTCCACGCGTTGCCTTTTTTTCAGTGTTCCAAGACGATATATTGTACTGGTAAATTTGGTACATTTGGTTCACGTCGGATTCTCCATGATGCATTATTTGTCGACTGCATGAGAAAACAAAAGACGGAGAGAGACGAGCGATGGAGTCACACTGAGAGCGACGAAGGACGGAAAATGTGTCCATCATCGATCCCAGCGTAACCACAGTCCGATTGCCAAACCGCGTCGGGGCTGATGCACTGCGGACCGTGACGGAAACGAGATATTCGCATCAAAGGTTTGCGCGAATCAATTCATTTTTCTCTCTAAACGCGGTCGCGCGCCGCCCCGAAATTCGTCCACGAGAGCGTCCGACTATTTTTTCACTTCGTCGAGCAAATGAAGCCGGAACTGTGCGCAGATTCAATATTTCGAAAATTGCTGAAAATAAAAAAGGGCTTCTAGCTCCGTTGAGTATACTTTATCAGATGTTTACATCCACGAGACGATTTGTTAAGGAATTTTTTAAATTTTGGGTAAGCTATCTGTGTATTATATTTTAAGGTAGTACATCCACGAAACGATTTTTTTAGGAATTTGTTAAAATGTTGAATAAACTATCTTTGATGCCATATACATATGTGTGTTAAATTTAAAGATATTTCTCTGTATAGAATTCGAGATATTCATTATCGAAAATCACCAATTTTTCTACTCTCCCATAAGAGCACGTGTTAAATAGTGCAATCTTCAAATCTTG
>JAPYYW010002188.1:0-37783 GCA_030522545.1 Cremastinae sp. A BG-2022a | reverse complement strand
ATATATATATATATATATATATATATATATATATATATATATATATATATATAGAGAGAGGGAGAGAGAGGTGAAGAGACAAAGAAAAAAAAAAGTGTGAAGAGGAGGAGGCGCAGTGTGCGCGAAAACGAGGCCATTCTGCGGTCGCTCGAATCGCATTCCTGTAGAAAACGGGGCGTCTGTGTGCCTCTCGGAACCAATTGTGGTCCATTCACTCACGAGGGCGCGTGGACATCTCGTGAATGTCTCGGCTATTCGGGCTCATATCATATTTATAGCGGAAAGAATTTGTAAATTGGATGACGCGTGAATCGCTCGAGCGGCTATAGGGCTGAAATACATGCAGTCTGAAAACATTTTTCGACATTTTTTATATTTCAAGTACAAATAGACTTTTTAAATTAACCCCCACCTTGACATTACACAATATGCATAGAATAATAATTATATTAAAAATTTTTTATAACTCATATTATAAATGTATATGAGCGATATTTTCGAAACATGAGAATTAGACGAATATTTAGTGTGCACGTTGTTTGTACGTGTTAGTACATGAAAAAATTCATCATGTAATATTTAGAATTATTTTACTGAATGATTCAAGAGTTATAACATTTCAAAGGTGCAGATTGCATTGTCTCTTATAGAAAATTTGTACATTCTTTTCGAGTAGTTTCTTTGTTGGTATTGTACTTGCTTATAGTAGATAATCGTTCCAGTAAAACTATGATACTATATAAATTATAGACTTACAGTTGCAAAAATAAATGAAATTATTTAAATTACAAATTGCCAATATTATCAATTTATCTTTGCAAGACACAAAAAATACGTAACTGTTTGACATAAAGGCAGAGTCTCAGTTTTACTAATTCAACGTGTCTTGAATTTATTTTTGCTGGGATTATATGGCTTATACATTCTTAAATGATGTTATAATATCGTTGGAGAAGAGGAAACAGTAGAAGAATGTTTTATTTTACTAACAATTTGTACTTAGTTATATTTTAAAGAAATTTTTGTTTTATTTGTTACTAAAACAAGAGAAAATGTGTTAACTTAGCCAACACATATTTCTTTTTTTAGTTTGGCATTAATTTGTTTTCAATGCACACAATTACTCAGCAACTAATTTAAAGCTATAGCTTTATTTTTTATTCCATTTGAAGATTCTACAATATATGATTACTTAATAAAATAAATGCTTCAATAGTTGAACAATATAATTGCTATATTATTTTAAATATTTTAATTATTTTCGTTTCGCAATAAAATTTTATGGGTTAATATTTCCACACAGGGTTATATTTTTAATAAAATATTAAACTTATTTGAACGAGCGTTCTCAACCCTATAGACAAGCTCGATTTTGTTGTCCATCTATTGGAACATATTTGACACATTCAAATTTTCAAGTGTTTATTTATTATATAAATACTATTTAAAAGTGATGTAAATCATGAAATGAATTCGGATCGCTAAAATATCAGATAACAATTTATATGTGAATTTGAAGCAGATTTTTCGTTTAAAATATTTCTAATATAAATGTAATTAAGTGCTGGGAAAATCTTTAGATGTCTAACTATTGAGGCATTTACCTTAATCACGTAAAATACTAATAAAAAATGTTGCGGAATATTATTTTGCTTAAAAAATAAGCTCCACGTATCTTTGAACGTGTACAGAGAGTGTATTACGTATCGAAGAATTGTCAATGTAATGATCAATGCTCACTGAGCGGAACGAAAGTAATACTTTGACTCTGCAGTGACAAACACTTTTGAGTGGAAAAAGGAAGAATGGGGATGGAGAGAACGGGAAGCATGGATGTGCAGGAATAAGGGTCTGATGATTGGGAGAACGAGAGAGAGAAAGAGAAAAAAAATTCGAGAGAGAGAGAGAGAGAAAATTCGAGACACAGAGATAGAGAGAAGGAGAGAGAGAGAGAGAGAGAGAGGGAGGGACAGGAACTACACATTCGAGATTCCATCCTCGGTATCGATATAGAAGAGGGGTAAATTGTATTCCGAGGAAGCGAGGAAAGCGAGAGAACGGGGGATAAAGAGAGCGAAGGCCAGGCCTTCCCTTGACTTCATACCCTGCGAGTACATTCGATCGGAATTCGAATAACGATGAAGCTTCGACTGCCTTGGATATCTCTCGAGCTCGCGAAAAGGAAAAAGAAAATAGGAGGAGGAGACAGAGGCATAAATATATCTGTACACGTATACATGCAGATAGAAGGAAATACGTGTACATTATGAGAGAGAGAATGAGAGAGAGAGAGAGACGTGCTCTCGACAAGAATCTTCGCTAATGCGAGCTCCAGTCCACTCGAGTTGGAATCCAGCTTCCCAAACTCCCTTTTCTCTCAGTCAACAATCGTCAGTTATTCTTTGCCCTAGAAACCAATACGAGACCAAACACGAGAAACAGGAATGAAAAAACTTACGAAAATAACTGTAAACTTTTTTTTTCGACTTTTTAGGCTTGTTCACGTCGATCTGCAAAGAGCAGGTTTTTTTTCACATGAATTTTACTATATATGGGCAATTCCATCTCCATTCAACGATGATTTGACGATGATCCCTTCAATTTTTTTTATTTTTTAATATGATATTGTAGATTCTAAATGACGTATCTATGCCAATTTTTAGCCCTCTATCTTAACGTGTACCGAAGTTTCGAAAAAATTCTTAAAATATTCATAACTTTTACAATAATTAAAATATATCACAATTTAATAGGGGATCGTTTTTGATATTCATATGCTTTTTATTAGTTTCACCTGTAGGTAGGTATGCATGTTTTGTATGTTTGTAATCGACTCTTTCAAACTTGATTTTTACTCACTTTAAACAATCAGATTCAATTGAAACTTATCAAGATACTTATCAAGATACTAAATACTTATCAAGAACCAATGATAATAAAATAATTTGATAAGTTTATATCCCATTATCCTGAACAGGATCACCAGAATTAAAAATTATAATTAAAAAAAAAAATAAAAAAACACGTTTTTACGGCAAATTGAATTAAAAAATGAAAAATAAATGATAGTTTAAAAAAAATTACAAAGCACGCTTCAATGGTAAATCAATCTAAAAAGTGAGATACAATTTTTAATATAAGAATAAAATAACAAACGAGAATACTAATATTATATATTGTGAAAAAAGCGTGGGGTGCCACGTTTTTGAATATTAATAACTACCGATATATCGACCATCCCACCCTTTTTTCACAATAACATTATATTTTTTATTATTTTATTTACTTTTTGGTAAAAAGAAATTAAAAATTGAGAAAAAAAATGTTGTTAGTGTCTTTTCGGTCGTTCAGAGTTCAAATCGTTGTCAAATTGAGATGGAATTGCTCATATACAGACATGCTTATATTTCTTTTTTTACATAGCCATATACAGATATTTTGTTCGTCTCTTTTTCGTTTTTATACCTTTTCCTTCCTGCTTTTTTCCTTATTTCCTGGTTTTCTTTTCGAGCCTCTTTCGTCCGATCTACGATTTTCGCTATTTTCCTCAACCAGGCCCTTTGGAGGAACCCTCGTAGTATTTTCTGCGTCCCTCTCTAACTATCGACGTGAATAAGCTACAGATATATATGATGAGCGCAGGGACGAAATTCCAGACGTATTGCCTTGTAACCCTGATATCGAAGTCAACCCACGAGTCTCGTTATCTCCGGAGTCTAAGTCGAGAGACTGCATTAAGGTCGGTACACGTATATTTACATGTTCATGGAAAATGTACATATAGAAATTTACGTATATAAATAGCGACGTATATTGAATATATACGTATAAGGGATTGTATGTATATGTTGAGAAATTGTGATTAGAGCACTTGATGAGTTTCGTTACTTTCCAACCTTGGTATTCGAGACCTCGATTCGTTGATTAGATCAGCTATTATTTCTAATTTTGAGTATCGATTTTCTAGTACGAAACTAGGCACGAAACTCTCGGAATACATATATCTACTTTTGTATTACTTATTTTTATTTATTTTTGTATAGTTTATATATATTTTAGAATCATTTTTTTTCTATTATTTTTCAATTTTTGTATTGGGATTACTTTTGTATAATAAAAAATATTTATTTTTGTGTAGTTTCGTATATTTTAGAATCATCTTTTTTAAATTACTTTTCATGTAATCAATGGAAAAATTAACTTTTATTATTTTGATATAAATGGAAACAAAAACATTGATATTTATAACCTCGATTCGTTGATTAGATCGATCATTTTCAATCTCCTATTTAAGGGGTTTCGATAGCCTTGGCGAAAATAAATGAAGTTTTACATATTAAAAGTATAAGGAATCGAAATTCCCACTAAACAAATTTATATAAATTCAGAAAAAAAAATCGTCTACATTGTTTTCGAGTAATCAAGTGTTGAAGTTACATTCTTATACATGGAAAGTATATACCTATATTATCTCAAAAATGATATTTCATGGTTTAATTGTTCGGAAAATAATTAGACGAAAATTTTTAAAAAATTCGTGTTTACGCATTTCATATGAAAGAATATCCTCTCCAAATTTGAACGAATTTTAATTTTATTTCGTTAAAACTATCGAAACCCCTTAACCTTTTTCCTTTCTTTTTATTTTTGTATAGTTTATCCATATTTCAGAATAATTTTTTTCGATTATGAAAAAATTAATTTTCCTTACTTTTTTCTACAGAAAATCAAAGTAGTCACGTCCCATAAGTAGAAAAAGCTGGAATTACATTTTCCGAAATAATTTCCTTGAATTACCATTTATTAACCATCGAGCATTATTTTTTTCTTCGAGTTCTATTCATATGAAGAAAAAAAATCCACGCATTGTATTAAAAAAATAATTTAAAGATTTAACGCTATATAAATAGTATACTGTACAACTTTTCGTACAATGTTCAATTATTAGAATGTTTATTACCTCACACATATACCTAATAAGGTAAAAAAACTTCTGACGTTGATACATAATATTCTTAATTTAAAAAACAAACGAGAAAAACAAAAGAAACTTGGATCGGTGCTTTTTTCTACAGAACATCAAAGTAGTCACGTCCCATAAGTAGAAAAAGCTGCGATTACATTTTCCGAAATAATTTCCTTGAAGCAACATATGGAAAGACTAACCATCGACCATTTTATTGTATTTTCCTTCGGGTTCCATTTCAGGAAATGAAAATATAAAAAAAGATTAAGATTTTCCGTAGAGTGTACGAGAATCGTGAAAATTCGTGTAAAGAGACATCACGAGTGAAGATACAAGTATATCGCACGTGACGGAAGCTCTTTCGACGCCCTCGAGTTCCCAGGGAGGGAGAAAAGGGCACGTCCGGAACGATATCGCGTTTCTTTCAGATGAAACGTCTTTTATTGTGGACACGTGGGCTACGCTATAGCCAGAGCCATCCGCACCTTTTCCCCGTTTCTTCTCCATCGTTACGTACACGCGACTGTTTTAAATTCACGTCTCGGATATTCGAGCCCTGTTCAACCCTGAAAGCTGTCCCCAGCTTCGACGAACCGTACGAAAATTTTGATCCAGAGACTATACCTGCACCAGCCCACCCACACTTCTCCCAATATCTCTTTTCTCTCGCCCATTCTGTCTCCTTTATTTTCTTTATGTTCTATAAAATATTATTATTTCTCTATCGATCGCTATCTGGAGCTTTTAACACACATTCTTTCTATTTTTAATACTCTTTCTATTTTCTCCCTCTCACCGGATAATTTATTATTTCTTTTCATACCACGAATTACTCATAATTTTTATTTCATACTTCCCCCCCATCGCCCTTATTTATCCAAATTTAATTAATTTTTTTTTTCAATGTCCATGTGTCACGCAATTTTTATATTACATTTTTATTACATTGCTCTCTCGTTCTTGCTTTCATTGTGTAATCTAATTTCTTTCAGCCCATCACTTTACTCTTATTATTCATATTTTAAGGTTTTATTACTTTTTTTTCTTCTGACATGTGACAAAAAGAAGGCATTTATTTTTTTATGAATTCCGGTTTATGACAACTTGAGTCATGTTTTTTAATAATGATAATGTTTACGTAAATATAAGTCGTTCGTAAAATTTGTGAGAGAATTTTCAGAAGAAGTTATTTTCTTGAAAATGTGCACAGATTTTCTTTGATGTCATATTAAAACATGCGAATAACTTAATTTATTACAGGAGTCGCGTGACAGTCTGTTCAAAAGTTTAGCTGTACGTGTTAACTAAATGTAAAATCATCTCTTGAATTTTTTGGAGACAGAATTTATTCAAAATTTATACTGATTTTCTTTGACTTCATATTAACATGTATACAAAATTTAAACAGGCTTCATCATGTGGTTATCGAGATATTTATTTTTAAAAATTGTAACTTTCAACATGGGCTCACTGAAAAAAAATTTGTGAAATTTTGTTGATCCGAAAAATTTCTGGTTTAATCAACGGAAATTTTCTTGATTCAACCCACATTTTTTCTCAGTGCTCTTATGAGTGATCAAAAAATGTGACGACTATCAACAATTAATATCTCAATTACTAGATGGTGAAGCTTCATAAAATGTGGCATACATTTCGTTATGACCTCAAAGAAGATTTGTGCAAATTTTAAAGAAATTTTGTCTCAAACAATTTTACGCGATTCCTACCTTAAGGTAGTACATTAAACATTTTTAACATAGTTTTTATCAATATATCATGTGGTTTTACAGCTTAAATTCATTAGAAAAAATTGTTACTAATTGAATCAAGGACAACATATTTTAAATTCAAGGTTATCTAAAATTTATTTAGGATTTTTTTAAAAAACTAATTGAAATTTTTTTGAAGTATTATAAAAAGCTGTACCAAATTTCAAGAAGTTATACTTCTTAGAAGTCAAGATATCAAGATTTGAAGATTGCACTATTTAACACGTGCTCTTATGAGAGAGTAAAAAAATTGGTGATTTTCGATAATGAATATCTCGAATTTTATGCAGAGAAACGTCTCAAAATTTAACACACGTATGCATATGGCATCAAAAATAGTTTATCCAAAATTTTAAAAAATTCCTAAAAAAAAAATCGTTTCGCGGATGTACTACCTTAATATCGTCCATCCCTTCACTGATTTCACGACGGTTTCGTCGTGGTTCTCTCTCGTAGCAGAGTCGTATCGAATTTGAATGGCCACAGCGCTCGGGACGAGCATTGTCATCGAGCCTATTGACTTATCGATTGGAACAGCCACGGGATTCAGAAAATGGAGAAGGAGCTAGCTACAGGAGAAACCTATCAAAAGAGAGAGAGAGAAAGAGGAGAGAGATATACGTATACATTCCATACACACACATAGAATTAAAAGAAAGCGAATTTCTCGTATGGGATCATCGTCGTATACGGTTCTGTCGTTGAGAATAATGAGAAACGGAGAGTATCGAGGCGCGTGTCCGTGTTTCGAAATGGGATTCGCGAGTCGTCACTCTGTGAAGACGTCGTCGCTGCAAAAGGTGTCAATATCTGGGTGCGTCCAGGATTGACTCATCGCAGCATTGTAATCTCGAGCGTATTCACGCACGGAATTGTGCGAGCTTCCAAGGGGCGCTTCGTTACCGGTTTCGCAACATTACACGGGCACACCTATATATATATATATATATACCTAACCAAACACAAGGATTCGACACGGTATTGTAGGGAATACCTTGAATACACAGATTCGCAAGCTCCCCCGTTGATGCGATCCGGACACAGTCAAGGGACTGTTTTCCCTCTATGGGCTATATATCCATCATTATCTGTCTATCTTTCACTCTCCGTCCTTTGATTCCCCCTCATGTTGCATTTCACGGGACGCGAAAGCTCAAGGACACTCGACAGCTTCGAGATTTCGACGGTGATATCCTTGCGAGATTAAATCACTACTTGCCCCTGTAAATTGTTCGAGCTCAGGTGAGATTGGGCACCCATTCACCACTGAGAATTTCATCAAAGTTTCTTGGCCCGATTGACTCCCCGTCGTCAAACTTTCGTTTATGAAAAGAATATGGAGTAATTTTTTAAATTAGTGTTTTATGAGAAATTAGTGAAATGTTTTTAAAAACATAGCGATTTTTGAGTTATTGAAAATTATGAAAATTTTGTTCAAACGGCGTATTCTGATTTACTTGATTGTTTTTTTTTCTTTGTTTCAATTTATTTCGACGGTAATTTTTTTTTTAATTTCAGTAATCTTATTTTTACTTCTTTTTGTGAGATTTAATAAGAAGGTCTCTCTATTGGTCGATGTAATTACTTGACTATATTTTAGAAAAAAATTATTTTTTGTTTGTTAAGGTTCTATTGATTTGATTATTGAAGATTTTTTATGATGATTATAATGAAATTATAATTGAAAAACTTTTTAAATATTTTATTGTAATTAGGGAAAATATATAGAAAACTCGTAGAAAATTAATTAATTAAAAAGTTGACCAAAACTTTTGTTAACATTCAACCATAAAGCTTTGTGATAAAATTGCATATTTAAAAATTAAATTTGTCATTTGTATGATCAGTAAAACCTATACGAAAAATCTTTCATTGTTACACCCAAAACGACAGAGTCCTTGATAAACTTTTTTAAATCCTCAAAATCATAAATTTCAAGTTTTTTATATTATACATGAGCTTCCAGTTTAAAATGGAAACAATTATGTCAAATGTTCTATGACCCTACATTTTTATACACTAAATAAGTCCCTTATATTTTATTTTAGTAACATAATAAATAATGAAGATGCGGTTTTTTTTCCATTAACATCTATACTAAAAACCGCAATATCAAAATAAAAATTGTATGTTAATACTTCGATAACTTATAGGTAGTTCTGTAGTTTTATCGATTATTTAAGAATTTGTTGAAAATTGGTACAGCCATTCTTTGATACGTTACGCATATGCGTACCAAATTTTAAGGGGTTTCACCACGTAGAAATTGACACATTTAGTGTTAAAAATAATCCCAATTTTCAGTGCTCTCCCATAAGAGCCAGTGTTAAATATTGCCATTTTCAATCCTAAATATCTTAAAATCTAGATGGTGAACCTTCTTCAAATTTTGCACATCTCTTTATTGTACTTGAAAGAAACTTCCTTTAGTTTAAAAAAATATCCTAAGAATATGAATTTTTTAATTTTCATACGTACGTAACAAGTACAAGTCACCTTAGATGACCTTGAATTTTGAATATGTTGTTCTTGAAACAATTAGCAACAACTTTTCTTAATAAACATAAGCTCTTAAACAACATAGCATGGAGATAAATTGAAATAAAAACTTTTGATTTGACCGTACCTGTAGAACTATATTAAAAAAGTTCTTTTAATTATTTAACAAGGAATTAGGCTATTCTAAAGATATTTATCTCGTACAAGACATAACTTAAAAAATACTTGAAAATTCTCATTGCGTATATAAACTTTGATAGTAAAAGAATTCAGTATTTCCGAATATCGTTTTCGTTGAACTCGCAGATTCGAAAAGTTTGGCGAACTCGATCTGACTCTCGACGGAAGCAGAATTATTTGATTTTTGAAGGGAAAGGCGAGAATCGATCACAGTTTCTCATTTCTCGTGGTCCCTGGATAATCACGGAGTATCGTCAATTTCGCCGGGCGAAAATCCTTTCGAGGAATTTCGCTCGGGAGACGGAAAAGTTTTGGTTCTCGCGAGAGGCATCACGTAGCCCGGTTCATCTTTTCCAGGGTAGCAAACTGGGCGCCCTCGCGAATTCCGATCACGAACGGAGCCGCAGATTTTCTTATTCTCATTCGTTTCTCTTCCCCGAGATCTTTCGCGCGCGCTTCCTTATACTCCGCACTTTCCATGCACTTTGCCGCGAGACCGAAGTGCCGAGGCAAATTTCACATCACGAAACGAAACGTTTCGCCGCGGCGAACGAAATCGCGAGAAATAAGCAAAACGCCCACCGCCAACGAAATTATTTACGAATAAGGAGGCCTCGAAACAGCGCCAACTCCGGAATCCTTTTTGCTTCTCTTTTATATATGAGACATTCCACGCCGTTTCGTTCACTTTCAGACTTTTACTTCTCCAATTTTGTGCATCTTCAATCTCTTTTACGTGTCTTAACATTTTTTTTTTGATAGACAACCAACTTCGTTTATTTTTAAAACAAAAAATCTTAAAGTCATATTTTTAAACAATTTTTCTATATTTATTTAGGCAAAGTTCGTTAAAAAATGTCTTAAGGTAGTTCTATCGCAGTAAAATAAAAAAAAATTATTTTATTTTATCTCCGTTCCATGTTTTTTCAAAAAAAAGTTTATTAAGAAAAGTTGTTGCAAGTTGTATCAAGAACAAAATATATTAAAAATTCAAGACCATCTAAGGTGACGTGTACGTGTTCATACGTACGTATGAAAATTTAAAAAATCATAATTTTAGGATTTTATTAAAAAACTAAAGGAAGCTTCTTTGAAGTACAATAAAAAGCTGTGGAAAATTTCAACAAGTTCCACTACCCAGAAGTCAAAATATTTAGAGTTGAAGAGATCGCAATATTTAACACGTGCTCTTATGGAAGACTGCAGAAACTATTGATTTTTGAAAATAAATATCTCGAGTTCTACGTAGTGAAACCTCTTAAAATTAAATATACAATTGCATATTGTATCAAAGAAGGTTTCTTCAAATTTTTAACAAAATTCTAATAAAACGATTTTATGATAGAACTCCCTTAAGGATGTCTATCAAAAATGTTGATGAAAAGAAAAATGTATCATCTTGGGATCAAACGTTTGGAAAAGTTCCCACCTACGAAATCTGCAAAAAAAGCCTGTCTTTACTGACCATTTAATGAAAATATTCATAATTGAAAATTTGTTTTTTAATATTAAGTAGACACGAGAACACAATTTCGTACTTTTATTTTAAAAAAGCGATTGTTTTGAAAATGAGTGACTCTCTATAAAAACTATTTATTATATTCATTACATACTTTAGAAACTGTACGACGAAGAAAAACTTGAGGTTTCGGCCCTTTTGTATCAGTTATTAACGATAAATGATGATAAAATGTAGTTCAAAGCTCTATATAGTAATACGTCAAGCATTTACAGGTTTTCTGACCTTAATCAAAACAACAACTTTGATAAAAGTTTTAACGTTACTTATACTTTTTGGATTACTACGATAATTTCTTAATTCCTAAAAATTTGATCCTTTATTTCAGTATTCACTAATTGTAGTAAAAAGCCTGTTCAAAAAGTATTTGTAAAAACTATTCAACTTGACTTGAAGACATCCTTAAAATTAGGTCTATTTTTCGCGAAGTTATGGACTTTTGAAAAAAAAGTAGCGTTATCATTCGAAAATTAATACCACCAAAACAGTTTGATAAAAAAGTTTGAAAATTATTATGAAAGCTAATCTAGAGATGAAAAATTTTGAGATTAGGTTAATCATGAGTCGTCTGCAAAAATAAAATAAATTTTTCTCCCATTATTGTTCAATTTGCTTTTATGATCGAACACTACCTTACATATCAAAATATAATTTTAATCGTATGCATGATAAAATTCGTTAATATTGTAGAAACAGATAGCAATCAATGCATGCAATAATACTTTGTCTTATGTCAAACCATATTTTGAACACTGCATTTCAGAAATAAAATAGAACGAAAATTCATCTTTAAGTGCACAACATTCAATTTTTTAATTTAATATATGTTTAAAACAAAGAGTAAATTTAACAAGATACAGAAGATGAAAAAAAATTTCACAATATTAAAATAAAATTAGCATGAAAAATGTATATAAAAAAATAAAAAATTCGGTTTTTGGTCCAAAGTGAGATGAGAAAATCTTTAATATTTTGACTGACGTGTTTTGAAAAAAAAAGAATGATAAGAGAAAGAGAGAGAGAGAGAGAGAGAGAGAGAGAGAGAGAGAGAGAGAGAGTCCGAAAGAGTGACAAGACAGCGTTCTCTCTGAGCGAAACAAGTTTTACGCGCGTTTAGGGTGAATATATGTAAGAGCTTTCGTGTCTATCAGAGGGAGTTACGAGGCGAAAAAAAGTGGCAGCTATTCGCTTCTCGCTGGGAAAACCTATTGAGTTTTTGGGTCAAGACTCACCCCCTCTGGCTCTCTGCTCGATTTCACGCGGAGGAAATGAGTTTCTCGCCTCTCGAGTGTGTTCCACCGAGGTTGAAGGGTGTTTGCTTCTGCACTCTTTTTCTCTTCTTCCCTTTTTTCTCGCTGGCAACTTCTTTCCAAGGAGAAAAATGGACGAGAGAAGAGAAAAGAAGACGAAGAAGAGGATGAAGAGAGAGAAAGAGAGAGAGAGAGAGAGAGACCAAGAAAATTCGTTCAAGGTGGGGATCAGAATCGAGAGAAAGGGTCAAAGGCCAGTGTGGCGCGAGACTCCGTCTCCCGTCAGAGAAGAGACACCAGAGGCGCTGGTCAGTTGCTATCCATCTGAAAAGAAAAAGCCCGAACAAAGGACACGCCAAGTGATGAAGTAATTTTTTATTCTTGGCTCTCCCTTTCTCTTTTTTCCTTCTTTCTTTCTTTCTTTCTTTCTTTCTTTCTTTCACTTGCCGTCACTTTTTCTTCCTGTCTAGATCTCCCATTCACTTTTTTTCCAAAGAATAATTTTATATAAACAATTTTATATTTATTTAGGATAATTCAATATAATAATAAAAATAATTTTATATAATAATAAAAATAATTTTATATAATATAATGAGAATAATTTTAATATATATAAAGTAGAACTGTCACGCTTAGAATGAAATAGACCTTCCGAGATTCTGATTGGCTTTCATAAACTGACAGTTTGCATAAAAAGAAGTGACAGATTCTCAAAACGTCAATCTATAACCAAAGTTAGCACGCGCGAAGCGCGTATCGCATTGCCTAGTAATTTTAATAAAGTAGAAGTAATTTCTTATTCTTGGCTCTCCCTTTCTCTTTTTCCTTCTTTCTTTCTTTCTTTCACTTGCAGTCACTTTTTCTTCCTGTCTAGATCTCCCATTCACTTTTTTCCAAAGAATAATTTTAACAGCATGCAATTACGTAGAATTTTTTTTGTGGGTTAATCCTGTAAGTCATTCACGTTTAATGGAATTTCTAATCGGTCGACGACCAACTGAAATTCGGGAAAAAATCGTGATTTGAGTTTCGATTTCTTTATTATTTAAAATATAGTTCTAAAACTACGTAACAGTAATGGGATTTCGTTGAAAATTTGTGCAAATTTTTTTTACATGATTTTACATATACATGTATCATATTTTAAGAGATTTCACTATGTATAGATATCTAGATATTTATTGTAAAAAATCACAATTTTCTGCGCTCTCCCATAAGAGCATGTGTTAGATATATTGCTATTTTTAATCCTATATAAATATCTTGACTTCTGCATGGACGGTAAAGCTTGTTGAAATTTTCCACGATTCTTTATGGTACTTCGAAGAAGTTTTCCTCAGTTTTTTATAAAAATCTCATAACTCTATTATTCATGATTTTCGTAGATATGCAATGAGTACAAGTTACCTTGGATGACCTTGAATTTTGACTATGTTATTCTTGAATCGATTTGCAACAATTTTGTTATTAAGTTCAAAAATCATACGGTACACAGAGATAAATTTTAAGATAAAAACTTTTGATTTGACTTTATTTTTTATTTTTGAACTACCTTAATCTGCACGCATCAAAGTGTCTGCGTTAAAAATTAGCATATTTAACAATAAATATCTTAACTCCTACACCGTGAAGCCTTCTAAAATTTTTTGTAGATTTTAAAACAACATCAAAGAATGTTTGTCTAGTTTTTAAAAAAATTTGTTTTAATTTTTTATTTGAAATGTTGTTAATCATATAGCAATCACACTTCACCTTGGATGGCATTGTATTTCGACTATGTTGTTCTTTAGTCAATTTGCAACAAAACTCTTCTCAATAATCTTGCAAACCACCATGTACGTAAGAAAAACTGAGAAGAAACTTAAAATCTTTTATAATCTCAAAACTATTCATACAGACTCGTAAATAATTGGAAATACCAATAAAAACAAATACAATGTACAAGAATTTTATTTTTTAATTAAAAGTATGTTTATTCGATATATAACATATGAGAAAATTTCAAATTTCTGCCATTATTTCATTTTCTAACATCATCTTCCAATCTACCAAAGTTTGCGAATATCTTACATATTTGTTCAACGTTATTTGAGCCATCGGGTGCATTTTCCATGCTCTCCTCTTGGGGTCCCGTATTTTTTGCCCGGAGGGCAACCAACCGACCTCGTATTTGCTCTTCTTTTTCTCTGTCTCGCTCCCGTATGTGCGGTATCCCATTATCGAATAAAGATTATGTAAACTTTTCTTAAAAGTCAATAGCTCCGGAAAGATAGAGAGGAACGCGATGGGATGGAAGCGCCACGGATTTTCTCACGAGAAGCAAACAGTACAAGCCGACAAAAAATGATAAGAGGAATAAAAAACATTTTTTTAATAAGTAAATGGCAAAAAATTGTATCATCTCTTCATTCAAATAAATGAATAATAACATTTGTTGTTGAATTTTGTAAATAAATTGCATCGTTTTTATAAACATGAACTCGTACATTTACTCTAAATATAAATAATAGTCAACACAATACATGGTTTAGAACAATTCTACGTATACTTTACAATAATAAAAAATATGTAAACACAAAAATTTAAAAGGCAATTTCATCTTTTTTGATATTCGTTTGAACAATAATATCAAGCAATGGAATACTCTTCATTTCTCAATAATTAAAAAATATTTTTTATCTGCTTGAAAGAATATTATATGTGTATATTGCGATATAAAAACAATGAAGCTCGTTATTTAGGGATGTCCATAAAAAATTAGCATTGAAAGAGAAATGTATATTTTTTAGATCAAACGATTGGAAAAGTTCCTAATTACAATAAAATCTGCTCAAAAAACACGCTCTTGTCAACTTTTTAAAGGCAGCATTCAAAAGAATTTAAAATGAAAGTGATTAAAAATTTGATTTATAACATTTTTGGTATATAAATGCGGGAATACGATTCCGTAACTTCATTTTCAAAAATAAGCAATTGTTCTCCATAAGACCTTTTCAAAAAACTATTTATTATGTTCATTAAATATTTTTAAAACTGTAGTACAAAAAAATTAAGGTTAATACGGAGCTTTTGAATTAACTATTAACAATAAATAATAATAAAATAAAGCCGAAAAAGTTTTTATAAGTTTTATGAAACTTTTAAAAAGTATGAATAATATTACTAAATATATTATATGAATACTTAATACCTTAACTGAATACCTTAATTTTTAACACCTAAAAATTAAAATGTATTATTTTAGTATTTATGTTTAAAAAAAAGTATGAAAAATATTCAAGTTGATTTGTAGGACCTAATTAAAACAATACCAAAGGAAATAAGCACTAAATAGTCTCATTAGGAAGAATGATGACTAAAAATTGTCAATGGTGAAAATTAAAAGCAAGTAAATTATTTTAGGATGTACTTTACGTAAACAAATTCATTCACATAGTATATAAACATCAAATTTTTTTTGACGAAAAGGATAACAAAAGAAGATATTGGGAACAAGATAAAAATGTTTGAAACGTCAGTATAGGCTTCTGTCGACGACATAATATGGATTCACTGAATCTATCGATCTTTCTCGCTTTCAATCTGTGTGGCAGATAGGAAATATCTATTGTTTGAAGCATTGATTGGGATCGGCAGAAGTCGACGCTGTAATCACGGAGGGAAGGATTTTGCGATCGGCGATAACCGATTCATTGGCCGGGGGAGAAAAGGTGCATGAGGAAGGGAGGGGGGAAGGGAGACGAGGACGAAGAAGCAAGAGCTTCGGATTATTCCCTCTGTTTAACCGGCCAGGTCACACGATCGTCGAAATCGAGATTCGCGACGACTCGTGCCGAGCCAGGTAAACGCACGGGACATGAAATTTCGTACAAGACATTCGAGATACGTGTCTACCATGCTCAATTGCCGATTTTATGAGGAGGCGTTGATCGCCAAACCCGTAAAACGCGGATTAATACCCTCGTAAAGTTTAGACCCAGCAAAAGCGATCGTCAATGCGCCAAATAAGGGTCAGACCGAATCCATGAGTCTCTTGTTTCTAAATCGTTCACGCGTGCACACGTGGCAACTGCGAGATCCAATTCTCTCAAACATATCGTGAAATAATAAAATGCAACTCGACAAAAACAAAAAATTGTGATGGCTGCATTTTGTATCGGACCCGCATCATCCATACCCAGTTTTTAAACCAATTCGTTTTCACACATGAAGCAAGAATATAAAGTCAATTTTGGCTCATTGACACAATTTTTTATAGGCTTAACCCGTCAACTGTCGCGCTTGACTACCACACCATTCTTCAGGCGCTTATGGTGAGAGATTTTTTTCACACTTACCACGCGTATATATACAATTAGGAATTTGTTGAAAATTGGCACAATCATTTTTTGATACGTTATGCATATGCGTACAAAATTTTAAGAGGTTTCACCACGTAGAAATTGAGATATTTATTGTTGAAAATCCCTATTTTCAGTGCTCTACCATAAGAGCCTGTGTTAAATATTGCCATTTTCAATCCTCAATATCTTGAAACCTAGATGGTGAACCTTCTTAAAATTTTGCACATCTCTTTATTGTACTTGAAAGAAGCTTCCTTTAGTTTTAAAAAAAAATCCTAAAATTATGAATTTTTAAATTTCCATACGTGCGTAGCAAGCACAAGTCACCTTGGATGACCTTGAATTTTGAGTATGTTGTTCTTGAAACAATTTACAACAACTTTTCTTAATAAACTTAAGCTCTAAAACCACATAGTATGGAGATAAATTGATACAAAAACTTTTGATCTGACTGTACCTATAGAACTACCTTAACATCAGGACACTTGGTTTTTCAGATATTTTTTGGCCAGCTTGTTCAATTTTTAAATTTCAAAAAAGTACATTCGAATAAATTTAATTAGCTTTAGGATGAATCTAGATTCATTCCAATTAGATAATAATTGGTTCCGTGGTAAAGATTTTTGCATATCAATGCAAATCAGGACAAGTAACGTTATCAAATTGGGATCGTATATATGATAATGGCACGAATTTCTTTATCATGACCTATCGGAAGGGTATTTGCCAGATCGAGATCAATTAGTGATTTTTAGAAACGTATTGTGATACTCTTTTGATGGATAATGATTAAAAAATTGGTCCCATTATCATACATCCCCAATTTAATAACGTCACTTTGTCCCGATTTGCATTGATATGCGAAAATCTTTGCCACGGAAACAATTATAAAATTGCACATTGAATCAGATCCATCTATATAGACCTATGCATTTTTAAACCCACTGAACACGAGTAGAGAGTTATTTTTGATCCATCACGTGTCATAATATTTCTCAGAATATATAATATCATAAAAAATTTATGAAATCGCATGCAATTAATTAAACTCTCTCCTGTATTTTGAATCAGATTAACTTATATTCAAGTATTTTAAACGACCTCTACTAAACGGAAATATATAAATTTTTCCAAATTTAAATTCAAAATAATTAACAAACCCATAAATTACCATATTTCAGACATTCTATGAACTTTTTCATGAACAGCGAGTTTTGCATTATTATATATTTAAACGTGAATTATATATAGCACTGATTATATTTGCCAAATGTAAAAGAATTAAAAATTAAAATTCGATCAATTTTTGGATAAATTTGTAAATTCTTCACATGAGATATTGAATTTTATAATTTTGAAAAAGATAAAAAAATATTTACTTTAATTTAACAAAATGTGTAAAAACTGTAGCAACATCTCGATATTAAAAAAAATATATACATGCTTTTATAAAAAAATTTCAATTTCAATTTAATAACATGAAAGATTTTCTTGAAGAAAATTGAGAGATCGGTTTTTATTTCATTTATACTTTATTTAATCCCAGTGAAAATATGAAAAATTTGAAATTCTTTGTTACTTAAAATGAGTTAAAAATTTTTTTGCCTCGATACGATGACGATACTGAGACGGAGGCTCGAGTGAGAACTACACTTGTAGAGAGATTACCGTTCGACGGCACCTTTCTCACAATTTGTCGCATTTTTTCCCTGCCTTTTATACCGCAAGCAAACGTGTCTTGCATGAAGCACGCATTATGTATATCTCCATCGCAACGATCTTTCTCTCGTTTTCTTCCTCTTTTCGCATATACCCCTTAAGTTTTCCGCGAGAAGATGCTGCTTGTGAAATTGCCATAAATCACTTGGGCGAACGCGTCGTGCCTTCGATATGCGCCCGGAAGCAAGAATAAAGTGTGTTTCGCAGTAGAGTCGAGAGAAAAGAAAATAAATATAATTTAAGGGTGAACTAGAAAACAACGTTCTTACTTCAAAAGAAACAAAAATATTCTGAATAATAAATTAATGCAAAAAGTTTGTTTAATTTTTGTGCTGTGTAATATTGAAAAAATCTTAAGGATTTATTTTAATATTTTAAATGGCCATAAATCGTAAGAATATCTTATATTGAAAAAATTTCAATGAAGTATATTGTCAGTTTTCTAAATCATTAAGAAAATTGCGTAGAATTAAGTCCCATTTTTATAATCTTTACTTAATAAAATTTTGACATTAATTTTTCAGAAAATACCTGAATGAATAATCATGCAGAAATTATTTTTTGTTATACTTTTTTTTCGTAACGCACTTTCTTTTGTTAATAACTCTGTAATTGGGAGATAAAACGCTAAGTCATCAGATTATTGGTGTCTGTTTACAATATACTTTGTTAATAAATCTACATAGTTATTTACATTTTTTCCAAATCTTTGACAATTTTTTATCAATTAAAAAAATTGAAAGTACCATGAAAAATTGTTATGTATACATACGTATATATATTTTGTATAGAATAAAATTAATGTTTATCTTAAATTAAGTGTTTTCACTTTCAATCAAAAGATTTTATTTCAATTTATCTCCATACCATGCGTTTTTAAAGCTTAAATTTATTAAAAAAGTTGTTGCAAATTTTTTTAAGAACAACATACTCATAATTCAAGATCATCCAAGGTGACTTGCACTTGCTACGTATGTATGAACATTTAAAAAATCATAATCTTAGGATTTTTTTAAAAAACTAAAGGGAGCTTCTTTGAAGTACATTAAAGAGCTATGCTAAATTTTAAGAAGGTTCACCATCTAGGTTTCAAGATATTGAGGATTGAAAATCACAATATATTTAACACGGGCTCTTATGGGAGAGCACTGAAAATAGGGATTTTTAACAATAAATATCTCAAATTATACGTGGTGAAACTTCTTAAAATTTGGTACGCATATGCGTAACGTATCAAAGAATGGCTGTAACAATTTTTAACAAATTCCTAAATAATCGATAAAACTATGGAACTACCTTGAGGATATATGGGACAGACCATTCCAGTAAAAAGTAAATTCTGGACGTAAAATTCGTAAAAACTAGACTGTGGCTTTTGCTAAAAAGTTGCCAACTGTTTGAGTCTTAGATTGATTATCAATTAACAATATGATCATATATTTAAAATAATTTAATCATTTCTTACTGTTGCAATAATTAAATAAAAAAATTTAGTAAAACGTATTCAAATTACTGTATGCGTAATACATATAAAATGAACACTACTATACGAATATACTTTTAAAAATTTCCAAGAATCATCTCATATTTTTAAATTTGTATTCAGTGCATGAATTCTCCATGAAAGAAGCAATAATGTTAAATCTCAGCAACTTTGGAGTTTGATAACTCTTAAACCATTCAGTAAAACGATTTCAAATTGAGCATATAAATTTTTTTTCATATGCTGTAGAACAAAACTCGAAAAAATGTGTCAAATTCTCATATTTTTAAAAAAATATCGCTCATACATCCTTAATAATAAAAAAAAGTATAAAACTTGAATCGGATTTTTTAAATGCATAAAATTGAAGTATTGAAAAAAAAGCGTAACACACGTGATTTATTTTCTCGACTTGAAAAAAAAAAATTAATGAAATAAAAAATTGAGCGCTGCAGCCTCAATTGGGTTCGTTGATCAGGTGTTCCATCAGTTCTGACCTATTCTTTTTCTGCGTATAAGTACAGAAATTTTATCTCGTTCTATATCGTGCATCAAGAATCTTAAATTGCTCATCGTTCTCTTGGCTCATCCCGCTCGTTTCGAGTTTCATACGCGGAGTTTCCAATTTCTGTCTTCGAGGCAGAGAAGGAAAGCCAGAGGAAAAGAGAGCGAGAGAGACGAGCATGACTCGGAAGTGCAAGTGTACCGAAGTTCTTGCTGATTGGAGTCTGTACAACAGAGCGTACATCTCCCAACCTCCTCTCGTTAGAGCAATATCTCCCAAGGTTGAGAAGCCGTTTGCTTTGCTCTTTGCCAGTCTCATCCTGCTCCATCCTCCAAAAGTAAGATAATAATAATAATAATAATAATAGTAATAACGTAAAAAAAATATAAATAGAAACTTTTTATGGCCAATTTTCATTTATTCATGGCTCACCTTTTGTGAACATAAATCCATTTTGCGCTTTAACGAAGCAACAAAAATATCTGACGTAAATTACCTTTCGTTGTGTTATTCGTTTTTTATCATAAAATGCATATATGTGTAATATATTTTTCATTATATTTTAACATCCTCTATTTACATACCTGTAGAAATATTTTCAAAAAGAAATTAAAATTCTGTCGAGAATAATGTCAAAATTGAAGAGTTGTAGAAGTTGAAAAATTCAAAATTTCATGATCTTGGCATAATATCGTAATATGGCTACATCGTTTGCTACTTGTTTTTGCCAAAGAATGTTTTTTTTTCAGAGAATATTAGAATATCGTCGTTGAAAGTGATCAGACGAAGTTGAGATGGAAAATTAACAGAACCCAATTGTCAAAGCAGATTCTCGAAGTCTTTCGAAAATCGACTTTTTTTTATACAACATTTTTTAAAATTACAACAGTAATTATTTGAAATGCTAAAAAATTAAAATATCTAGCTTATTAGCAAATAAATACAGAAAATTATCGTCATTTGTTTAAATGCGATTTCTTGCTTGATCGTATCTACGTCATTAATAATAGATTTTATAATGCATGAAATTGAATCACACATGCACAAAATTAATTTTTTTTAAACTTTTTATCTGTGCGATTATATTTTGACGCTTGACAGGTATCATCGTGGGAAAGCTATGATGCCTCTGGGGATACAGATGAATTATCCAGACGTCGAGATACGCTGAACAACTTTTTCTTCTTTTTCGTACCATTGGCACACAGAAAAACTCGTTCAGTTCACTTTTTGTCATACCTGTGCACCATGGCACAAAATAATATTTATAACCAACGAAGTTTTGGTTTCTTATAAATTATTTTTAACGTCAATATTTTTTTGTTGCGAGAAACAGATTCATTTCGAACATGACAGATTTTTAAAAGGCAATTTTATTGACGATTTTTGAAAAATCGTAAAAATATCTACGATTTTTTATAAATCGTAAATAATGGATGGAAAATTATGAAGTAGAAAAATACCTGAGCTTATCATATAGTTGGACGCTATTAAAAAAAATAAATAAATATAAAAATAAAATAGAAAATGATGATAAAACTGAATTGTATGCCTCAATGAGTCGTGAAGGAGGAAACTTCCCCTAACTCGTCATGCATCATATAATCTCTGAAACATTTTACTCGTGACGAAGCAAAATCAGTGAAACGATACCAGTGTCATTGTCTCTCCATTATCACTGCGAATTTAACACACACAACATTTTCTCCTTTCTTATTCCTCAACTTCCTCGTTTTTCATCACGCGTCCTGAAACAATGAGGTACGCATTTCCCTATACTGGTACACAAAGGAATTTCGCTATAATTCAAATTCCTATTCATAATTTTTAAATATCCATTGTTTTGCGAAAAAAATTCTGTCAAACTTTTATTCTATTACCAATGTTTTCCTTTTATTTCCACACGATCATTCTTCATCTGTTTTTTTTTCTTTTCGACAATATTATTCCAAGATAACCCCCAAGCAATAACGTCAAAAGATATGGATATACTGGAAATATAATATGAATATTACATGAAATTAAAAAGAATTCGAAAACCGATGGGCCATTTTTATCCCGAATTAAAATTATAATTTAATAATTATTAAAAAGCAATATATTGTGGTTCATTATTTTACATTGAAAAAAAAATGTATAATCTGTATAATACATTTAAAATATTTCAACGGCGATAGTTTTGTGAACTACTCGACCAGTATTGAGAAAATTATATAATCCATTGTATTGTTATATGGAATTATTGATTTAACCGATCTACATTGACTATGCATTTTGGCTTTCGAGTGGATTTTGAATGATAAAAAGTATAACTCTTCATCGGAGATAAATATGAACTAGCATGATAATATCTCTTGTGAAAGTATGCAAATATGAAGTGCTTCATGAATATTGTGTATGCACTGTATTAATATAATATCGAATGCATTCTCAAGTGCTGGGTTAACTTTATCTTTTCATCGTTCACGGTTTACTTTTCTCTCACTCTTCATCGTTCTAGTCTCAATTATCGTTTTATATCTGCATGATCTCCAATTCCATCCATGCAACTTGAAAGTGTTATTTCATTATTTCTTTTCATTTTTCCCGCATATACAGCAGTTATAAAAGATCGCATTTACATGTGTAAATAACGTATAGTTTTTCAAGGATAATTGATGAAAAATACTTTATAGCTGAATACTTATTGAATTAGGTCATAAAAGTTTTTGTTGTAATAGTAATAAGTTAACAAAAATTCTGGAAGTATGCACTGAAAATGAAATTGGATTATTCACCGATACTTTTTGCAAATTGAATTAAATTCTTTGTTGATTTAAATGAAATTTAATTATTTCAAATAAATAAGTGTTTTAACTAAATATTTTCAATTAAATGTTGTCCAATTAAATCTGTTTTCCGTGTGCTATCCTAAAGAATTTTTAATCAATTTTTTTTCAACAAATACATTATACCTACAAATGTACGCATTGCCTCGTATTTTACAGTACACGTACTGTTTCCTATATAGAAAAAAATATCGAAACACCTGATGAAGATAGGCTATTTCAAAGTGCGGAAAATAGAGGATTTTATGAAAGATGAATAAGCATTTTAAGTGCAAAAGGGATTTTTAACACTATAAATATTTCAATTTTTACGTGGTGAAACCTCTTAAAATTTGGTACACAAATGCGTAACATATATCAAAGAATGACTGTACCAATTTTCAACAAATTCCTAAATAATCGATAAAACTATAGAACTACTTTAAAAATACTTATCAACAATTAAAAAAATGAATTACTGTTTTTCGTTTAAAACGATGACTCTTTTCCGAAAAAGAACATTTTGAGAGCCACTTTATACTAATTCAATCTGGAGCCTTCATTTCACCAAATTATTTCTTTGAAGGGAAGTGAACAAACTTCACCCTTTCTCCTTTAGCGAAAAATCGATAATGAAAAATTCCATTCGGGTCGCTGGCGTCCCGGTGCGACCGAAACAAACGAATTATTGAATATTTTTCACCTGTCAAAACCACTTAATAATCGTTACAGATACAAAAGATAGAAGTCACGTCTTCCTTTTTGGGCTGTATAAATGTTTTCCATAAAAGTGTCAGACGTGAAAATTGAAAATCCGGCTCGTAATGAAAAAAATCGGCTGGTATTTGTTTTTGCAGAGTCGCGTCTTGGTTTGTACCTCGAGAGTGCGTCGGGCCGTGAGCGATCGCGTCAAAAGAGAAGGTAAAACGTAAAACGTCGAGTCGCGAGGCAGAGCGACGTATCGGGGTCAGCGGTCTCTCCGGTCCGTGCACTTTGACCCGACGACGAGCCGTACGGGGCCCTCCAAGGATTACGCGGCGCTCTCTCGTCGTGTCTAGTTTTCAACGAAAGGGCTTCATCGCGCTCGGCGCCCACTTCCGCGGCCGAGATCTCAATGTAAAATCGAGTTTACGCGAACCGAGAGCGGATTACAAACTCGACGAGTATATATACGAAAAAAAAAGCTCCGCGTCGGCCTCATTGCGATTCGACGTGAAATGCGCGAGCGATAATCTCCGACCGCGAAGAAATATCACGCTCTTTTCTCGTTAGCGCCGTGTGGGTCCCGGAATTTGTGAATTTCCCGCCCCGATTCGTGCCATCGAGCTCCGATTCCCTTTCTCCCCCTCCCCCCCGCGAAATAGGAAAATAAAGGGAGAACGGAAATAAAATCGAATAAAAAAAAAAGAATATTTTATATCTCCTTGGCACGAAATACCACAAATGGTGGAAATAAAAAAATTATTATCCCCGGAGGTCAAGAACCTCGTAATGAAATAATAATCATAGTAATTGGCCGAAGGATTGTGAGAGCGCGAGCAGATGTCAGAGGAGTGTCTCTTCCTCGACATGAATGTTGTATTAAACTAGTTATTTCCTTCCTGTACGTGCGGAATAAACGTTTTTATGTGTGCGCGGATGAAAAGAGAAGGAAAAAATAGATCGGAGACGCCGACGAGTCGCGTTGACAGCGATCGAACCTCGAGCAATAAAAAGTGATGCTTGACGATATATACGTATATATATATATATATAGGTCTTCCGAGGCTTCAATTAATCACGCAAATTGTCGAGTGGCGTCTGCACCAACGTGTTCTCCTCATCGTTACATAGACAATCGTCAGAGTGTTCCTCATCGGTCTCTCTCATCGCGAGCATTGTACCAAGTTTGCAGTGCTCTCGCGTTCGATCCACCAGTTATTATTCTATGTCCGAAGTACATTTTCACTGTGGACACAGCAGAAAAAAATGGCCCTCTGACTTACCCACTCACGACATTTGCAGAGTCTAATTTTGTGAGCTCTTCCTATACATACATGTAGTGTCAAATATGGTGAATCTTGACATTAGATGATGGACAACTTTATTTTTACAACAAGCATCTTTTTATCTAGAAGAAGTCATGTTTTTCAGGGAGTCGTACTGGTATTATTCGCTATAGTCAATTGATGATCAAATGTACTCTTAAATGATGAAACTAGACATTAAATAATGATACATCTTAATTTTTACAATAAACATATTTTTTTAATATAAAAAGCCAATTTTTTTAAAAAGGGTCGTACTGGTATTCACTATATACAGTCAATGGACCATCTTTATAAAAAAAAACTCCTGATTATCACCGTTCGCTTTACTATGCATTTGACTCTTAAATATTTTCAATAATTAAAGAAAATACGTGTAAAATTTGTTACAAACGAGGTAGTTAAAAATAATTGTTTCGTTGAAAGTTGGTCAATTGACTTTTTTGTCGTCACAGCTCGCGTTGTCAGACTTTTGAGGTTAAACATAGAAGGTTTTACATTAATTGAAAATAACTCAAAAATTATCGCGATAACCCATGTTCTTCTATGACTCCAGATCAATCGTTGATAAATAATTAAAAAATTCATCCAAACTTCTAACTGTCTAATTTCAATTATTTTTTAAACTTTCTTCAAGAAATATTTTGAGCATTCCGGTAATATGTCATAACACTCATATCAACGGGACCTCTTTAAATCATCAACAAGAAAAAAATATTCAAATATATATAATGAGACGAAGAGTAATGGACGAATGACAATTTCATAATAGATTTTTAATTTTAAATATTCTGTAACTGATTGAAGATAAACCAAATTGAGAAATTTTCGTATATCTTTTACTATTTTTACTTTTTATATACTAAAAAAAAGATTGCTGAACATTTTTAAATATTTAGTTGATTATAATTTTGTTACTTCAGTTGAAGTTGTATTACCAAGAAATGAACGTATATTTTACTTCACAAAACAAGTGATCGAAATAACTAAATTAATGCAACCAAATGAATTTCATTATCTCAATAAAATTTTCTTCTCAGTATAGACCTATTAAATAATTGCTTAGTTACTGCAATCATAATAAAAAAAATTTCCTGACATTTAACAACATTTTTTTTCCATTTTTATATAACCATAACCATTATAGTGAATTTTTATTACCTATGGACCTCGTAAGAATAAAATATGATGATTGACAAAATTGCTTTCTTTTTTGAGCAATTTTCTCGTCATTTTTCCCACGTCAAATATTCACAAGCGGTGAGACCGGCAAATGCGATATTTTTGTCAGTGTTTGTGAGCGCGGTCGATGATTACCCTCGCGGCTGATATAAGGGTGGGGTCGCCGGTAGCCTAATTTCTATACCACAGACTGACCATTAGGAAATTGCTGGAGGTTTCTACGGGGGGAAGGGGGGGGGGAAGGGGCGCGCGAGCCAGTGAGGGGAAGGAAGGATTCACGACACTGCGCGGTATCGCGTGTACATTATGTAACGATTTTCTACGCGGGTACACGAGCATTTGCGCGCGATCCTGCGGAATTCGTCGTTTTCTATACATGAGGGAGAAAAACCTCGATACAGTCACAATATTTGAGCGTCCGTGTGTTTTCTGGCACTGTGAGGGTTCACCCCGGAATAGGGAAAGCAGAAACGCTAGAAGTTCTCCCAAATGGCCCGTGTTAAATAATTGCTACACATTTTATAATTAGAATCGCGTGTACCATTCCGCGCTAACGTAATACTCGAGAGAGAACACGATTCCATCTACACGTATACACATATGCATAGGGTGTCCAAGAATTCAATATGGAGAGTGAGAAAATTCGATTCCTCATCCAATTTCTAATAAAACGTCATCAAGGCACTAACGTATCTAACGAGTGATGATATTGGATCGTTGGTTCATAGATGTGAGCTAATTGTATTCAACTACGTGGCATTTGACCATTGGTGGAATTTGAATCGTCTATAACACTTAGATCTAGCTCACATAAAAAAAAACATATACATTTTTTTTTGAAGTCTAAGTTTGCTCAACGATTTGTCTACGCATGTCATGTAACTTCATTTTAGGGATACCACGTGACAATGAATATTTATTAAAAAGAGTAAATACATCAGTTTATTTCGGGGGGAGTATCTAATAAAACGTCATTTAAGTACTAATGTATCTGATGTATGCTGATGGTAGGTTATTGGTTTTTAGATGTTGGCCAATTGGATTCTACATCATAGCGATGAATCATTGGTACAATTAGAATGATTTATAATATTTAGAATTGGCTTACAAATAAATGTACAATTTTTTTTTCAAGCCTACGTTTGCTCAACGATTTGACTACGCACGTCATTCATCATCATTTCAGGAATACCACGTGCCTATGAATATATGTCTTAAAAAGAGTAAATACATCAGTTTATTGCGGGTGGAGTTTCAAATAAAACGTTATTTAAGCACTAATGTATCTAAAGTATACTGATAATAGATTATTGGTTTTTAGATGTCAGCCTATTGTTGAATTACATTCAACAATATGGTGTTTCATCATTGGTAGAATTTAAATCATCTATAATATTTAGGATTTCCAAGTATACGTTTGATCAACGATTTGTCTACGTATATCATTGAATTTTATTTCAGGGACACCACTTGTATGAATATTGTTCAAAAAGAGTATGTGCATCAACACTTATAGTATGTTTTTATGTGTGGGTACAGGGAGTTCTCTTTCTCCCCCAAGCTTTCGGTCTTGTGCGTGCGAGCTGCTCGAGCCTCCAGCGATGCTCTTCCTCGCGACGCAACTCAACCATCGCTTCATCGCAGTTACGCGTGCAAAACCTCAATTCTCTCACACCCTCTTGTTTATTTTCTTCAAGTTTCGTTCTTTTATTTATGTTTATTATTAACTTCATTAACACCGTTTCGTGCTCTTTCGTGTAACTAGATGAGTTACGAAACTTTAGAAGCATTAAAACCCTCTGTTATGACTTTTTTCGGGAATATTATTCAGTTACGTCAGGTATTCTTGTTTTTGCTTGAACATTCTTCTGGATCATGCAAAAGAACCGCTTCCGAGTTTTTTCCATTTGAAAATTCTAAAAATAAAGAGATGACATAAAGAGGATAGGAATTGTGATGCTAGTTAGGATCCTTCCTATTTTGAAAAGCATCATTAGCCATTATGATTCTGATCGTTTTGCAAAAAACAAGTCTTGTTACCTAAAATTCACTTGAATGATTAATGTCTAGGCCTCTTTTGAGTTATAAAATGAAGAATGAGAAGCTTGTGCTTAAAGTGGCTCCTGTCACGAGTCTTACATGACCTCTTGACGAAGAAAGGAGAGTTTCTAGGGCACACCTGCTGCCAGATATTCCGAACGATTCGTATCACATAGCACCGTATGGCATCTCAAGCCTGGTAATATTAATTAAAGGGTGTTTCAAGCCACGTGTTCTGTCGAGCATATACAATCCCCCGTACCGCTTCGTTCGTCAACTTCACCGTCTCCCCCGGACGTTTGGCAAGTTATATGAAATTCGGTTCGCCCACATGTACACCGGCATACTCGCACCCATCAAATTTACGTAATAGTCCTTCTAACGCGACGATCAATGTTTACGAGGGCTTTTAAGCACACCTCCATACACGTATACAGTAATTTACGTGAAGTCTGAGCGTGCGAAGATCATCTACACGAGCCGCACGCATGATACACGACCGCATGGATTACCCGATCTTCTGCCTACTACCATCAACGATAAATCATTGTACAAGTGACAGGATAAATTAACCAAAGTACTACTTTATTCTTCTTCGTTCTTACTATTTTACCCTCTGGTATTTTTTTTTGATAAAAAAGAATCCAATGATAATTCCTTTTAAATCTTATATTATGGTAGGACGTAGGAATTAGTGTGTGAATAGTGTACGATATGGTAAGAATGTACTAATTATGAGTTTTAATAGGAAACTGTATAAAACGAGACTAAAAGCAGTTTTTTTTGTAGGAACGGTAAGGCATATATTTTTTTGTAGCCATTTTTATGGCTTTGGGACGCATTCTTTGAATTCGATTCGCACAGCACCTGCGAAGGTATTAACGGCAAATGATTTCGATTTACGATCTTGAAAGATCGCTGCCTCGTTTCTCATCCAAGACGCATAAGCTTCCTACGATCGACGTCCAAACATTTGGTATCCTTCATGCCGTTCATCCTCACCCGGAGGGATCAATAGTTTCACACTTTACTGCACTACGGTATGCAAATGTTACGCAGAGAAACGGAGCACGGAACATGTGCGGATCCTTGAAGCTCGAGCTTCTGGCGAGCGTCCAATTCCGCACTTGCACTTCCGTTTCACGGAGATTTCATCGCCTCTTTGGAGCGCATACGCCGAAGGGCAAGCACACCTTTACTCAAGTAAGAAACTGAAGCTACGAATCATTCTCCGAGAGATTTTCTTCTTCCATAAAACGTTAGGATTCGATATCAAATACGAGCGTCATCAACTTTAGAACATACTATCGTGAATACAGACTAGTCGATGGAGACCTGGCCTTCGGTGTTTGCTGATATAAAAAAAGTTAAAGAGAAGCATTAAGTGAGAAAAAACCGTGATTTATTTGCTGGCAAACAAACTAGTTGGAAACCATAAAAAGAAACAGGGAAGAAGGGATCAATCAACCACAACGTAGAGAATACACATTTTTGACGGACGTTGAGTCTAACGGATCGTTAGGAAATGAAGTTAAAAAGTTCTACTAGTCTGGTGAATCAGGGAGAAGCAGATGTTGGCCAAAATAATGATACAGCGGTTTGGTTGAAGCGGGCTAGAGTAAATTTGGTTATACAAGCCCTCGTTTATTAGAGAAATGCGAAGTGGTGACGGAGAATCTCTCCGTAGGGGCCAACCTCAACGTTGACTACACACTGAGTTATTAGCTGTTTCCCTTCGGAATTAGCACCACATTAGCATACCATTAGCGACCCTAAAGCGCGACGTGGCCTTACTCCATAATCCATGTCTCCCTGGATGATAGTTACCTCTTGCAAGTTCGGACACGTCCAATAAAATATCTGGTGGCTTCGATGCAACGTACGTCAAATTCGAGTTGATCGGAGAAAATTTATATGCGACTCAATCCAAAAGATTCGAATGGAAGCCATGGGGGATCTCTTGGATTCGAAAGTACGAGACTGCCATTGTGGGATTCAGGTTAGTCATAAAAGTGCATAAAGGGATGAGCGACAGAGAGAGAGAGAGAGAGAGAGAGAGAGAGAGAGAAAGTAAAGAAGGAAGTCCTGAAAAAGTTGAGAAAACTCGTTCCGAGAGCAAAGAGGAGACGACAATTTCCCTGCCTTACCAAACTGAATCAAACATAAAGTTGGCGAACGCGATCGTTCATCTGATTGAAGAACCCTGAGGAGAATCGTTGCTGTTAGCCGAATGATAGTGAACCAGAGCCCATATAGATAATCGCAATGAAATTCGCATAGGATCCAAGAGGTTGGATTCACCGGTACATTGAAGAGCTTCGATCGTCAAAAATCACAAAAAGTATCCATGACTGTGAAAATAGAAGTGGAGAGTAATTTCTATATCGAGAAAGCCACGACTTCTCTGCAGATTTCAATGGAAGAACGATTTCTCACCGTTTCCTGACAATTAGGAAGCCAACAGGCTTGAATCTCATATCCAGGTCGTATTGGGGCGTCTGCGATGGCACCGATTTTCGTGCTCATTCGCGCTTCAATAAACAGCACGGGAAGAAAGAGAGAAAGAGGTCTAGGCGAGGGAAAGCAGAAGGAGAAATGTGTACGAAGAGATGAGGCTCCTGCGGCTACGTCTTTGAATTTAGTGGAGCCAACTTTAGGTCTTTGCTCTCCTTCTGTCTGTATTCCTCCTCCTCCGTGGTGGTAGCATCGCGCGCATTTATCTTCACCGTGGTGGCAGATGTGTACCTATACGAAGCATACGAGAGGCACCCTGGTTGCACCCGAGCAAGGAGGAAGGCAGAGTCTAACGGTTGCACTCAGCGTCGTTTGCCTCAGGGCGAAGTAAAAGAGGCGGACGTTTATCCGGAAGTCACTGGTGGGCCACAGTCTTCCGTTTTCCGGTGGTGCAACTCCCCTCGCATCCTCTAGTCCCGTTGCATTCCATCTGGGAGGTCGTTCGCGAGGCTTCCTTCCTCTTCTCTCTTCCCTTTCCTGGGATCGTTTGTTCATCGCGAACAAGTGAACTCCCCAGACTCTCGAGAAGTTGTTCCCCAGGCCCGACCGATTGGAAGTAAAACCATTTTAATGAGAATTCTCCTCGCTTACTTTGTTTTCTTTCATTTTTCGTCAGAACCAAACTTCTCAGGTAAACCAGGACAACTCACGTGCTTTGATATTTAGAATAGTGATTCATTTTGATTTTATCTACTAATTTATTCATTTTATTCGCTCGTATCCTATATTTCTTAAATCTCACAGCAATCGACAGATTTATAATCCAGATCGGTCTCATGATTCCTGATAAAGGTGGTGTTTTATATTCACCACGTGACACGTGAGTGCAAAACGCGATTCGCTTAAACTTGCAAATTATCGATGTTTCGTCAAATCCAAAGGTCAGTCCATTTTTGCCACCACCTACGTGGGCTGACCAAATATTATGTTTATTGATAACGAATTATAGATGTATGGACCATTTGCGTTTTCCAAGTGACTTTGAGATCAGTGGTGTCACCTTAAGGTAGTTCTACCGTTTTTCCATGGTAAAAACGATTTTCTATAGAATTTTTTAAAACTTTGCACCAATGTTCTTTAACATCGTACTCAAGATATATTTATTGTTGAAAATCATAACTTTTTGAAACTTTCCATAAGAGTCTGTGTTTAAATTTGTGATTTTCAACAAGAAATATACTGACTTCTAGATGGCAAAGTTTTCTATGATTTAGCACCAATCTTCATACAACATCAGAGAAGGTTCATCTCGTTTTTTTAAAATCAATAGACAGTTTCTGATTTAACCTTTAGTTTACATAAAAAGGGAACTTTAGAATGGACCGCTGCGGTAGAAATACCTTAATCTAGATAATAACTGTTTTAGATGTTTCTTGTGGCAACCAATATCGTTAAAACAAAAAATAAAAGTTATTTCAATCGTATAATTTGGATTTCTTGACTTTCTTCAAGAAGCAGATCGCAGAGGATACGCAGGTCTTCAATGTACATAAACTCGATGAAACTGTCGTAGCTCTTGCTTGCCCATTATTCGAATAGTAGATACGTGAATTCGGGGAGCAAAGCGAAGTCACGGAACTCCAAACTTCTCTTCTGCATCATAACTTCGCGGGAAAAGAGAATGCGCGTTGCAGCTTATAACGAACTCACGTTACTATGTAACCCATTCTCTTTAAGAGCCGTTTCAGTTGTTTCACTTTTGCACAGTTTTCGTCTTCTCGGAATCTTCCACCTGAAGGTAAATATAGCAAAAGCTTGCAGACACACTTGCGTATATATAGGGAAGAGTCCTCGAGGTATAAGCTAACTTTCACGACGAGCGAATAAAAAAAGGAGGAAAGCAGGGGCAAGCGATGCGTTTAACGAACTCGATAATTGCGCGAAACGCTCACGTTTTCCAATAATCGAGAAAAGTCGCCATTTCCCGTGTGCCACGTTGTAGCATCGTGAAAAAGAATACACCAGAATTGGAGTTTAGTTTCGTCCTATCGATGTTGATAGTCAAAGTTCCTTCCGAACGATACACGAGTAATCGGTAGAACCTTTATCTTCAGCTATTTTTCCACATCCGATAACGTTGAAACTTTTAATTGCATAAAGTTAAGGATGAGATTACTGAGATAAAGAAATCGAGTCACATGGAAAATTACCCTTCGATTTCGTGCAAAGTGTACATTATATTAGTTTGGATTTCGCCTAAAGCGTGTATATAAAGCATTATTTTGGATCAATGTTATTATTATACCCATCACAAATGAGTATCCAAAAACCTGAAATTATATGACCGGGAAAAATCTGTAAGTATTTGTTTCTTTGAATTTTAGTACGTACAAGATTGCCTGGTCTGCAGCGAGTTGAACACTAGTCTACTCAAAACTTTAAACGCGTTTATCTCAAATCAGCATCTTTTAAATTCACTTAAATTCATTTGAAAATTGGAATGTATCTTGAAAAATACGTTATCTATAGAAGTACGTAGAGGATTTTTTTATATTGCATAGTTTATTTGTTATTAATAATTATATCATGATTTTTTAAGCAAATTTTTCACTTTCCACTTTAGAAGTGCGTCATTTTACCAAAAATTAATGTACCGAAAAAAATCCTTCGTACTTCTACAGCAATTATTATATACATATAGTCGAAAAATAATTGTCAGCTGAGTATAATTAAAAATTACAAGAGCTATTTGAACGGTCGGGGACCCTGGAAAATCGGAAAGACGTCAAAAATATTGCCCAGCCGCCATTTTGAAATTAATCGCTTCAAAAAAATTATTGTATACAGTCACTGATATGTATAATAAACACCCTTTTTTGTAATCTTGATTTATTTTGTAGTACTTCTGAAAAAAAATCCGCAAAAAGCCTATTTTTTCGATCTCTAGAGTGGCCTAACCCG
This sequence comes from Cremastinae sp. A BG-2022a, assembly GCA_030522545.1. Taxonomy (NCBI): domain Eukaryota; kingdom Metazoa; phylum Arthropoda; class Insecta; order Hymenoptera; family Ichneumonidae; species Cremastinae sp. A BG-2022a. The sequence goes on along the minus strand of JAPYYW010002188.1, from coordinate 4,076 downwards.
TTAAGGTAGTTCTATAGGTACAGTCAAATAAAAAGTTTTTATCTCAATTTATCTCCATACCATGTGGTTTTTGAGCTTAAGTTTATTGAGATAAGTTGTTGAAAATTGTTTCAAAAACAACATACTCAAAATTCAAGGTCATCCAAGGTGACTTGTACTTGTTAGGTATGTATGAAAATTAAAAAATCATAATCTTAGGATTTTTTTAAAAAAACTAAAGGAAACTTCTTTGAAGTACAATAAAGAGCTATGTTGAATTTTAAGAAGGTTAGCCCCATCTAGATTTCAAGATATTTAGGATTGAAAATCACAATATTTAACACAGGCTCTTATGAGAGCGAACTGAAAATTGGGATTTTTAACACTATAAATATCTCAAAATTTCTATGTGGTGAAACCTCTTAAAATTTGGTACGCATATGGGTAACATATCAAATAATGACTGCACCAATTTTCAACAAAATCCTAAATAATCGATAAAACAATACAACTACCTTAACACAAGTCCTATAACGACTGTAAATTTGAAACGTTTGTTTGATATGTGCTTAAATCATCAACAAGGGAGTTTTTTAAGTTCTGAAGAATATCTACTTGTTCGTGGAACAAGAGGTGCAAATGCAGGCGAATGTAGGTCTCAGCGAAATACATGTACCCGTAGAACGTGAACTATCGAATCGTAATAATGTAGCCGAGCTGTTGATCAAGCGGATACACGATTGTACGAGCTTTAGACAGAGCCCGCAGCTATATGGAGATGTGCCCCGAGCACTTCGCGAGACACGCTGCGTTTATAACAAACGGGCGTTATTAATTACATTAGTTTGGTATGTTGGGGGAATTGGCGGTGTGCTTTTGTGAAATGATCGTACTGCTCGCTAAAATCGCAAGCGAGTGGACATCCGATATGAAACGTCAACGCCGATCGATTCCCGTGGCGGCACTTGACTCTCACCGTTCCACTTTTCTCGTTTAATTCCGATTTATCCCTGTGTTCAGATCTACACCATTATGAATGAAACCGTAATTCGAGTCGAAGGATCGAAAAACCCAATTCGAGTTGGAATGAAACAATTCGTGATTTTTTTTGTCACGCGAAACGTTATACTGTTGTATTTGAAAAATCTTGCAATTCAGTATATTTGGACGTATTGGGTTGACATTTTAAAAAACATCAGAATACAAAACGATTTTTTTCCATCTTTAATTGTCTCAATATTGTTCAAGGTAGTACAACCGCAAAACCGTGTTGAGACAGATTTTCTTAAAAATTTGCACAGGTCTTCTTTAATGTCATATGAAAACATGTATACATTGAAAGTCGTTGTTTTTTCGAATCTCCCATATAAGAGCCCATGTTAAAAGTAGCAATTAAAAAAAATTAATATCTAAATAACTACATGGTAATGCCTTTTCAAATTTTGCAAACACGTTAACACAATGCTAACGATGATCTGTGCAATTTTTCAATAAATTCTATCTCAAGAAATTTCAACTGATGATTTTACATCAAGTTAACACATAAGAACAAACTTTTGAATAGACTGTCTTGGTTGTACTACCTTAAATACTATTTGGTTCAAAATTTTAATCATGGTTTCAGCTTAAGGTAGTTCTAGCACTAAATCATATAGTGATGGGATGTCGATGAAAATTTGTGTAAAACTTCTTTAATATGATCTACATGCGTGTGTCAAATTTTAAAAAGGTTCACCATGTAGATATCCAGATATTCATGGTTAAAAATCATAATTTTTTGCACTCTCCCATAAGAGTACGTATTAAATATTGCAATTTTTAACTCTAAATATCTTGACTTCTAGATGGTGAAGCTTGTTGAAATTTTGCACGATTCTTTATGATACTTCAAAGAAGGTTCCCTCTGTTTTTTATAAAAATTTCATAACTTCATTATTCATTTTTTATTATTCGAATTTTAACTTTTCCAATAAACTTATCAACCTTAAAAATTATACGGTACAGAGGTAAATTAAGAACCAAAAACTTTTGATTTGATCGTACTGCTAGAACTATTCTAACAGAGGCATGCTCACCCCTCCCTATACTTGTTCATCTATAAACAGTATTTAAAAGATCAATTTTCACAAAACATGTTTGTTAAATTTAGTTATCGAAAGCGAATTTGCAGATGCACGAAAGAAATTCGTCAGAATTCAATAAAATTCAATATCCTCAAGTCTCCGTCAGCTATAAATCTCTTATGATTCAGTTATAAGTAATATTTGTCTCTCGGAATGATGCAATTGATAAAAATTGATGTCTGTCGATAAAGAACATTTTTTGTTCAAATATCTCGTTCTGGATAAATCGATCACCACGGACTAATCGTGAGATAGGGATTACGTATAGACGAAAATAGTGGTCATCGTAAATGTTGATCCAATGAATCATAACCGTATAACGATAAGAGGTCGATAAGAGCTTTTATAGGTACGTATACGTACAGTCAAGTCCAATCGAAGTGGAACATACCAACTCTGCGTTCTTTAGATGCGAAGTAGTAGATTCGAATAGATTTATTTTTAGGAAATGCGATCAAATTTCGAATATATATATATCTCATTCAATTGAAATCCAACAATAGCTGTTTGAGTATACTTGAATAGGGATTTACGGTGGACTCGAAACCCTTCAATATTCGATTGTCCGTAATAAATCATCGGTAGACAGTATTAATAAATACAACAATTTACTTACGTATTACTATCTCTTCATATTCGAGCAATCGGGCTAATTTTTCGAGATAATTAGGGATCACAGGCATCAACAAATTTTGTGAATCTTACCTGCAACAAAATAAAAAGAAAATATGTATTAATATTGATGAACTTCTATGCTTGATAATTGCATATTTTATAGATTATATAGATATATAAATTATATGCATACATTTTTTTGAGTTTCTGTTTAAAGTGATGCGAAACACTCAATTATGAGTAAATATTCGGACAAATCCTACACTCGTATTTTTTAGGCAAATGAATTGAAATTTGAATGTATGTTATGGAGTGTAGGCTATACTAGGGCATGGCAATCTTGCAATTAAAAAATAAAAATTAAAATAAAAAACCAAACTAGAAATTTTTTATTGAAATATTTTGTTTGCTCGAGAAATACGATCGTGGAATTTATCTGAAAAGTCTCACATAACCTTAAATGCATATATTTTGATTCTATACTATATATAAAAAAGAACCGAAATCATTATTTCAACCTTATAAGGTTTGCTTTTGTCTGTTTTACGTCGATAAGTGAGTTTTATACTTTTTCATTGAAACTTGACCGACGTTATAAAGTTATAGATTATAATAAAATGCGGGTTCGGACATTTTAAAAACAGTCCGAAATATAAAACGAACACTTTGGTGGATTTTGGTCATTTTCGATTACGATCACCGTTAAACCACCTTCTATAAATCAAATTTTAAAAGATTGAAATAAAGATATCGAAATGTCGTGAGGAGCAGTATTTTTGGTCGCTGCGAGTTCTACAATTTATAAAAAAAAGAACATCCTACAGTCAAAACTTTTCTAGTTATTTCGCAAAATGACATGTCCACAGACGGCGTTCGATACTGCGTGAGTTTCCTGGCAAGAGGGGTTGTAACATAAACCATAGGGCACCCCAACTTCAAGGCATATGATGTCCGGTTGCCAGACTTGTCGGACGCTTGTAACCAATTTTGGTTTTTCATATATATTTTGGTGTCATCAAAGTGTTCGACATATTTATTTATATATTAGAGTGTGCCAAATTAAAAAAAAAATTTTTCCTCGATGAAACAGGCTAAAAAGTTAAAGGGAGGTGAAAAAAGAATCCTATTTAAAGCGGAGCTCTTAATATTTGAATGCTAAAGTTGAATGCTAACATTTGAGGAAAATGTACGAAAATCGGTTAATATCAACTTTAGATACGAATATCTTCTTAACGCTTCATTTAATCGGTTAAACATAAGAGACCACTTTTGAAGATCAGTCAATTTCTTACAAAAATATGTATTGCCTATTTTATTCTGCTTACTACTTAGTGATTTATGATTCAAAAATAATGATTT
>JAPYYW010002187.1:0-22183 GCA_030522545.1 Cremastinae sp. A BG-2022a | reverse complement strand
TCTTTCTCGTGATGGAATCGACTTTATTAAGGGTGATTTTTCAAGATTTTTACAAAACGAAGCGAATGGCGCAAGAATCACGTTATTACATCAATTTTTTAAAAAGTTATTACCTTTTGAAGATTTTTGAAAAAATGGAAAGGGGTATCCTTAAAAAATTCGCAAAAATTTTTGAATTTTTTTTTCTCAATTTTAAGAGCCTATTCGATCGGAAATTTTCTGTAGATAACGAAAATGTTACTTATTCGGAGCGAAATTCAAGAATTCATATTGAAAAATTGAAAAAACAGGTCTAAAAGTCAGTTTTTTGGCTTGTTCAATATGAATTCGTCGTAGATTTCTTTTCTCTTGACGAAATCAGCTTTATTAAGGGTGATTTTGAAAAAATTTTGCAAAATAAAGAGAATGGCACCAGAATTATGTTAATATGTCAATTATTTCAAGTTTTATCATTTATTGAAAATAGTCATTTGTCAAATATTTTCAAATGTTTCGTTTTCGCTGAAATTTCAGAATAAAAAGTAAATATAAATATTGTCCTATATTAAAAAAGATATGAGGCCTCTAATCGAATAATCGGATTAGACCGCATTATCCGGAGCGCATTAACTTTTGGCTAATCTCTATTCGAAAAAAATAATTCAACGAGTTGCTTTGAAAATAATGACCTTGAAGTTTGAATCATTAATTTCGTCTTGCAAAAATTTTCCGGAATTACCCATTGTAAAATGGATTTGGTCGAGTTCACGAAATAGATATCGCCATTTGAAATATTGAGATTTTCCTATTTTCGATTCTTGAAAAATCAGGCTGGAGGTCCTCGAACACGCTACATTTTCTCAGCTCATGTGAAAAAAACTTGCAGCACAATTTTCTATTATTTATATCAAATGTGCCTGGATAAATATACCTGAATAGTTCGGGTATTGTAAACATTAAAAAAAAGAGAGAGAAAATTCGTCGAGCGTAATGAGGAAAAAAATTTTCAAATTTTCGTTAATCCCTCGGTCATTAATGTTTCCATGGTGACCGGTCGAAGTCGAGTGAAAAACCGATTAAGGCCTTAATTGATTTTATAGGCCTTAATAGATTTTATGACGAAATTTGGAATCAGTATGCCAGTGAAAAGTGTCGGGGTAAGACGTGTCGGGTCTCGCCAGGTAGTTTGTTACCGAAAAACATTCCGTAGAAATTTGACAAGTTCAATCGAGTATCAGTTTCAGTAATCTTCAATCATACGAAAAGTGAATAGTTTACAGTGTTTTAAATTTATAATATCTTTTCGAAATATTTTTTTAAAAATGTCGGTGCGGATGAGAGTGCTGTGCAGTTGATGCAAATAATCTCGATCCCGTTATTTTATAATTTCCTATATATTAAACATTATATGTAGTCTTTTTCAAGGCTATTAAATTCGAACGAAGTGTTTTTCAAAAGTGGTTTTTGCATCGAATAATTGCAATCATAAATTATTAGTCTTGTATATTTTCAATTATACATATAGATTCGATGGTCCGTTTTTTAATTTGATTTAAAATAATTAAAAAAATATTGAGTTGTGTATCGTGCTGGTGAATAAAATGCAATAAGGGCCACGAAACATATTCAGCAGAAAATTAAGCAGATTTGTATCGTGTCTATATATGAATCACCTTTAATAAAGCTGATTTCGTCAAAATACAGGTAAGACATCGCTAATTGAAATATTCATGAGTCTACGAGACCCAGTGTACTCAAAATAATTCGCGAAATTAACAAAAAAAAAAATTTTTTTTTCTATTTTAAGAATTGATTCGATCGGAAATTTTCCTTAGACAACCAAAATGCCAATCGTTCAGTGCTCAATCGAATAATTCATATTGAATGAGTAAAAAATTGACTTTTGGATCAGCTTTTTCAATTTCATTTTTCAATATGAATTCTTGGATTGCGCCCCGTATAAGTAACGTTTTTGTTACCTACAGAAAATTTTGCTGTCAAATATTCTATTTTGAAAAAGACACGAAGCTCATAATTTATAGGAATAGCGCGTATTATGCGAGGTTTTATATGAAAAATGTACCTAAAAGAATCGCAAAATATCAATTCAAACATGTCAAAAGGAAAAAGTGGCCGCGTTGCTGCTCGTTTTGTTAAAATGCAATGTGTCTAGTAAAAAATTCCAAGTTAATCCATCGTCTATGGTTTCCGAGTTTTGTGGACACAACCATAGGAAAGCTAAATTTTTATATATAAAATGCATTTCAGTAAGTCAATAAGTATTTTCGAATAGATAAAAAAATATATATTTCTCAATTCCATATTGTATCGGGAAGGGAAGATGTATAATATATAGAGGATTGAAAGAAACGTCAATGAATGAATATATAGCATGCTGTGTAAAGAGAGAGAGAGAGGGTCGAATCGTTTTCCAAGAGACAAGTTGAAGAGCGAGAGAAACGATGCCGAAAGATCTAATTATTGGGTTTGAGGAGAGGAAAGAAGGATTCGCGTTCATCAAGAGGATCGTTTTAATTGCGTTAGAAGGGAAATTAAGGAGAGGTGCATAATGACACGGCTCTCGTCGTTTCTCGCGCAGTTTCTCCCGACGGGTGTTCTCTCGAGTGGATTTTCGGCTCTTATTCCCCGGCGGTGCGGAGAGAGAGAGAGAGCCGGAGTTTCGCGAGTGTTCGAGACGGGAGCTAGGTGGCGAACTACGAGGGAGGGATCGCGGGGGGTGTCAAAACGTGCAGTGTGTGCGGCGAGCAAGTTGTGCCCAGGACCGGGCTAATTGTCGAGTCAACTCACCGTGGACGCGACGAATACGAAACAGGCGAAAAAGGCACGCGAGTGTTGGGCTTTTACGCATACTCTCTCTATATCTTTTGCATTCCTTATTTATATATATATATATATATATATATATATATATATACGTTTAAACCGCGTATAGCATATATAAGGTATATATAAACTTCCTATAATAGTTGAACATTTATTATACAGATCTCTTCCACTTTATTTTTCAAATATTTAAACAAAAAATTTTCTACAAATTCACATCTAAATCAATGTCTAATATTATTTACATTATTCCTTCTGCTGAGTATATATATAATAATGATAAAAATATACAAACAATAATTCTATAGTAAAAATAATAATAAAATGAGCATTTATACCGATATATAGACATGCACAACTGTATGTTTTTTTATAACAGAGAGAGTGGTTAATTTTTAGCAAAACTATATATATCGCTCCGAACACGAGCCAAAGATTTTCTCATCAAGCGGCGTTTCCTCCGGCGGGAGCGCCCATATATATACTTTTCCGCAACTCTTTTGCTTCTCGCGTGTGTCGCCAAAGAACGATGAAGAGAGCGATTCGAGAAACGCTTATGCTCGCGCACGGGCGAAAAAGTGCGAGAGATTGTGGAATCTTGATCGCACATCTGTGCGCGCAAAAGGTCGCGAAAAATAATCCTCTCTCTCTCTCTCTCGTTCTCCTGGTCGGAGCAGGTTATATCGGAAGCGAGAGATGGAATGATAAGAAGAGTTCAAGTGCGCAATGGTGACTCGGCATGTTTTCGTCCCGGCGCGGAAATGCGAAGGAACGAGCGGTAAACCGGTGAAGAAAAAAGATAGGGAGAAATGAGAAAGTGCATAGGAACGTAGAACGCAGAAGTTTACCAACTTTTTCCTTTGACGATGAAAGATATTAATTAAACTGTCACGGCCAGCAGGGTGGGACAAACTCTATTTTGCCACTTACAAGTTTACTGTGCGCCCTCTTTTTTCTCTCTCCTTCTTACGCCTTATTATATATACCTGTATACCTGAGGTACTCGCTCGGGTCCGCAGGTACACTCCGCCGGCGGAGCAGCGCGCACGTGCTCGCTAACATGAATCACGATGCAAGCCGCGAGTGGAAACCCGCCTGTGAGACTACACACCAATTTAGAAGCTCGCAGCAGCTCGCGGATTTTCATCCGCGCGCGTCGGCGGACACTTGTCCTCGCCCCTGGGCGTGGGAAATCCGATTATACCGGGAGTGTACTACGGACGATAGAGGTCGCCGCACGCGGCAATATCGTAAATAATCCGAGCGCCCGCCCTACGGGACGCCGTTTCATTATATTGTTTCTCATACGCGCCCTTAACTACTTCTACATGAACCGAACTATTTATTTATCTCAGAACACGTATACATTTTCGTCGTACACGAATATCATATAGCATATATTTGCTCATCTTGTACTTTATTTAACCAAGATGTTGTAATTCTCGGACGCTTCTTCTATACTCGCGTCCGACGCGCACTTTGGATAAAAACCCTCGAGAATTGCACCGTATTCGCTTCGTCCACCTTCACTTATATTATATATTCTTCGCTTGTTAGTGTTGAATAATTCAATCCCGTTCGAATATTTTATACTGATTAACATATTCACTTTAACCGCGATACTCCCGGCCCGCTCAAAAATTAGTCAATTTACATCAAATTTTATTATTCAGTATATTGTTTGCTAAATATCTTGATAAAATATTTTTTTATTCGTTTATATATCAATTTTTTTCTTCAACAACTTGTAGATTTACTTGTCAAGCTTTTTATACAGCAGTGTACGCATATACTCTGTTTCCAATAATTATTTCATTATTTGTTTATCTCGAGAGGCGCGTGTGTTCTAATTTTCCGAGCAAATAAGTTGTATACCACGAGTTAAGTAAAAGCCAAAATATAGTGGCTCTCTCGCACTCGGCCAAATCAGATTAATTAGAGTTCGAAGTCGACCATTCGCGAAAATCGTATTATTGCGGCGGGGACGGCAACAGCTTGCGACCCTTGTATTATAGAGAGAGAGAGAGAGAGAGAGACCGCTGTACACGTATATCTCTTATTTATATGTACAGACGCTTTCAGAAATTCGATCACGTCTCGCCCGAAATAATTTCTGATCTGAAACAAAAAATTAATAAATAATAAAAATCGACCGTAGTCGACCCACTTTCTTTTCTATCTTTGACAAAAGAATATTTATTCCCAACAATTGTTTCTGAACGCTGAGAGAACTCATATTTTTCTATAACATGCGTGACACCTGAATTTATTAATTTATTACAAGTGAATATATTATTTTATAAGCTCAAATATTAAAAGATATTTTACCGAAATCTAATATTATTTCTAATATTATTATTTTAGTTTTATAATTCGACAATAATATAGACACAATTTTTATTTTATCATAAGATCTTCTATATACTTTTTATCATCAGAGTGTAACCGTATATACATAATAATTTTTAATTTCAAACACGATATAAAACACATTTAAAATCACAAATTTCTGGCTCAATCTAATAAAGCTGATGGAATTGCAAAAGGGGTAATTATATAAAAATGTGTGAAACATTTTAATTAATATAGTCGATTCGAAAATAGTTATCGTCGCTGTTGGATCACTCTGTACGACAGACGAGACAGCAGTTGCGCGTCAGGTAATATGTGAGATTTTCTATATATTGCATATTCGTTGTACCTTGATAACCAGCGCGGAGCAATATTGCCACATATATATAAATGTGCATACATGTAATATGCACGGGAAGATGAATTGCATTTGCATGTACATATAAAACGCGTTTTGGAGCAGCCCGCGTATTTATATATTTGCGAGCGATAATATATACGTACACACGCGCGCGGACGACGTCGTGTTTCCAGAGCGAAAGAAAAGTTTCATTCGAGCCGTGAAATTCTCCAGGCATTTTCGGTCGCGGAGATTCATGCCCCGGGGATTCACCTCGCGAATTTTAACCGCTCCCTCTCCTTTTCTCCATTTAATCGCCCTATATATGAGTACAATCGCTGGAGCCATTTAATCCATTACTGAAATAGTACGTTATACACTTATTGCTATATATACGCAGGAACGTACGAATTAACTTAAATACCTCTGCGATGTTCGTATGCGTTCTATATATGTATAATAGCCATGTTTAACCTCCTCCAAGGTTGCACGAGAATAAGCGCAAACTCTCGTTTTATATTAATGAAAGGTTCTCGCACGACATCGTCAATTTTAAGTGTTTTTTTTACTTACTATAGCTATAAAAGTAATAATAAATCATATAAGATTAAATTTGAATTAAATCAAAAAAAGTTTTTTGAATTTTTCAATATGAAGTCTCGGAACTTGCCACGAATACGTAGCATTTTCGTTATCTATGGGGAATCTCCAATCGAATAGCAGGCTCTTAAAATCGAATTCAAAAAATTTTGGGAATTTCGATTTTTTCAAACATTTTTGAAGCGCGATAATTTTTAAAATAATTAATATATCAACATAATTCCTACGCCATTCGCTTCGTGTTGCAAAAATGTTTTTATAATCACTCATATATATAATAAAATTAATTTCGCCTAATAGAGAAAGGAAAGCGACATCGCAAATTGAAATTTTCATGTGTCTACGGCGAGACCCATGCAGTGTGAGCAAAAAAAGGTCTGATCGAATAATATATCTTATTGAAATCGAAAAACAATATTTTAAAGGGAATAATAGTCAGAGTTTCGAGCAATAAAATATGGAGAACATTGACAATTAATTCATCAGAACAAAAGATTTTTCGCGTTTTCAAGTTTCGCCTGGTTATATTTATCCACACGAGAATCAAACTTTTTTAAGCTAGAGGTTTTCCAGTTACAAAATTCGTCATTGTGTGTGTTCCGTCCTGTGTTCTTTTCCCATTGTTCGGTAAATTTTAAATTTTTTGCATTTTGTTTTCCCGAAATTGTTAGCCCGAAAAAAAGAGAAAAAGTCTTTTGTGACTTTATTTTTTGTCGCTGCACAAAAGAATCACGCGTCAAATATACAACCGCGCGCGGCATAGCTCTCTCTCTCTTCCTCTCTGCTTTTATCCAGAACGATTTCGGTCTCGCTTCGTATTTGGCTCTGCTCGCTCCCGCTCTCTCGGTCTCTTTGTAAGTTGAAATTAGCTTGTGCCTATACACATTTATCCGCGTTCCGGGCCAGCACGGAATTCGCCCGTTCTTGTTTCATTGATAAACGTATGCACGCCCGCGGAGTAACAACATTTTACGGTGAAAGAGAGGCCACGAAGGGGCGGCAAGGGCCGCGCGAGGGGAAGAAACAGCGAGCGAATCGGTTACCGCAACCGACACTATTCCCTCTTCTCTCCCTCATCCCCCGCTCTCTCTCTCTCTCTCTCTCTCTCTTTCTCTCTCTCTGCTCCTTCTCGCACCAACATTACACAACTTCCCGCTTCTACCCCTTGCCCCGTATTTTATCCCCCCGCTCGTCCGATCGGCAATTAGAGCAAGTGTTTGACGCTACATTCTGCGCCTCGATTCGCAGACTCGTGTGTACACAGCAAGCGACAGCCCCGTTTCGACATTTCTTTTTTCTGCAGCCCCCCGCCCCCCTCTGTATAAAGCGAACTCGATCGAGTTAAAAAAAAGATAATTAATCGAGATAAATAATTAAAAGTGGAAGATTAATTGTTATTGTTTTATTTTTAATTGAAAAAATGTCGAGAAAAATATATTCGCGATACTCAATCGGCTTGGTCGATTTTTTTTTTTTAATTTTATTGCTTCTGGATAGAATAATCGTTTTTAAATATATAGTTCGTGCTTATGGGAATTTATTTTAATTTAAAGTGGATATCTATGCAGGTACAATGTGAAAAACGGAATCGAAAAAACAGATCGATTGCAATATAAGATAAAAAATATTTTTATCGCGAAAGGTGTGGGATTGGGATGGAATGCTTTTGGGAAATTGTTAAAGTTGGATGGAATGTATTCCGATCCCACGGGGGTGAGGAAATAGAGGAAAGGATAAAAATAATTTTGGGTGACTGCATAATATAATAATAAGTATGTAAATGCGGGGAGTGTGCTCGGAGGGAAACGAGGGGCGTAGCGAGCTAGAGAAAAACAGAGGAAACAGATCTCTACTGGCATTTAAATGTACACTACTCGTGGATAAATTCGCCATTCCTAGGGATGTAGGATAATTTACAGAATGTCCCGGAAAGTTTCGAAGATAACACGCGTTTCGAATTCCGAGATGAAAAATAGCTGTTTTCTTTCCTTTTTGTATACAATGAATAATTTAAATTATCGAATTTTTTATATAATTAAAATCAATTTTAGCAATAAGTTATTTAATCTTTACATTCTCCAAAAAAATGGTTCGTTTTTTTTCTCGAGTATTACATTTTTCACATTCAACGACTATAAAGTTCTCGGGAATTATGAAAAAAAGCTTTCCATTTTTTTTATTTGGAAGGAAGTTATTTTCCCGCAATCTGCGGAAAATTTCCGATCACGTACTTTGCTATCTTCGTTCCTGGATTGAAAAAAAAATCGAACGACAGATCCTGATCTCGCGCAAACTTTTCAGTGAGGCGTGTTGAAAAAAAAAATGTGATTGCACACGTAAAAATGCACACGGGGCGAACACGTAGCTGATAACGAGTTGCGTTTCTATATGGGGAACAGGAGACAACTTTTATTTTATTTTATTTTTTTCATTTTCGTAAAAAAGTCAACACAAAAAAAGAAAAGAGAGAGAGAGAGAGAGAAGAAAATATATAGAAGGAAAGAAAGAGAGGAAAACGGGGGATTATAAAACCTCTAAATTTTTAGTTTCTCTATTTTCGCGGCACACGCGCGGAGACAGTTGGACGTGGCAATATTAAAACGATCTCTTATCCGTATTCACGGTAGAGAGAAAGAGAGAGACGAGTTATGCTCCAGCTTTGTGTAGTTCTACCGTGCACTAAAAAAAGTTAACCGTATATTTGAATGAGAAAAAACCGGGGCAATTTGGAACACTTCTCCTTCTACGAATTTTTCCACCGCAATCCCCGTTGTCGATAATCGCTTTTGATTATACAATTTTCTTTCGAGATAATGTTTATTTAAAAATAAAAAATTTATTTTATATCGTTGATAAAGATTGGAAACTGTATACATATTTTTATTTTCTTTTTGAGTTCAAAATATATTGAAAATGTAGGTAATATAATATTAACAAAAAGGGATATTTCTTTCTTTGTTTTTGAAGTGAAATTATAAAAAAATCTACCGATGTGTAAAGAGCAGAAAAAACAAAATAATATCACGAAACTCATCGTGCAATTTAACAAAAAAAAATGGTGACTAAAATAAATAATATACGCGTATATAGGAGGAGTGCAAAAATTCCGTGAAATTATTGGAGATGGGGTAGCTTCGATTTCGACCGGAATGTTTCATGCATCTGCAAAGTGTAAATACTCCAACGTACTCGTAAATCCGGTTTCCCGGACCATCTTTTTTTTACCCACGATTTTTATTTATTTTTCCACCATCGAACAAATTCCATTCTAAGCTATCGAGATCACGAGGGAAAGTACAACGGTGGTAGCCAGACCCAAATAGGCTAAAAAAGAGATGAGTAAAAGAGTAAAAATAAAAAAAAAAGTCCGGACCGTTTTTTCCATCCCATTTTTTCCTTCTTCCCAATTTCTCTCTTTCCCTCTTAATCCATATCTCTCGCTATATTCTCCGTACAGAGTACATTTTCCAGGTAGCTGATTTTTATTTCCAAACGTGACGATAATGCGATAAAATACGATACAGTGTTTTATTCAACCTTTTTTTAACCCGCGCGCGAAAAAGAGTAACGCGCGATGCACGACGCGGGGGGGCCCGGAAGCAGGCCGAGGTGAAAAAAAAAGGAAAAAAAGCATGGCAGAGAGAATGAGGGAAACGAAAAATCTTTGTCGACATACTATTTGGGAAATCGTATCGTATTTCCTCGTAGAAATAACGGAACGTCGTCGTCCGTCGCAATGGCAAAACTTTTAAACATGTGTTTGGAATGTAAAGTGTCACCGGCCATGCATTTGGCGCGGCAGCCGGGAGGATCCCAGTGGGCGCGCTCGCTGGAGCGCCGCTGGAAACATTCGTCAGCGGACTTGTGTCACATACGCGATAACGAACGAGACTTTGAGAGGGTGCGGCAACCCCGGCCGCTTTCACAAATTTCCCGTTCCACGTGTTATCCTCCTCCTCCTCCTCCTCTGCAGCCCTTTCATTTCTCTATTTTATTTAAATACGTGAAAACGCATAATTCTATATATAGGTGCGAAAATTCGAATGGCCCTCTCGCTTCCCGACCGCGTAAAATCGTCTAATGACGCGTCCCGCACGAACGTGATAAACCGCCGGCACATTCATTTATTTTCCAATTTTCTATATGTGCCAAATTTTCAGCTTTGCACAAATATTTTTTTTTTCATCTTTTTTTTGCATCAAGGGAATTTCGAAGTTATAAAAAAATACTTCAACTATATATGCATAAACCGCATTAAAAAAACATGCCTTATTTGCTGGATTATCAACGAAGATATTAACGATTGAAAATTCGATTTTTAACACTGAGTGTATAAACGCCAGGATACGACTTTGTGTTATTCTTTTTTATTTATTTTCAAAAATCAGTTTTTTACATAAAAGTAATTGCTTTTACTAAAATAATTTCAAAAATGTGATAGTTATCAATATTTTAAATTTTGAACGGTGAAAAGCTTCGAATATTTAATACACGCATGCATATATACGATGTCAAAGTAAGTTTATGCAAATATTTCATAAAATATGTATATACTGTGATGCTCATTTTACACACCAACTATACTTTAACTTGACGTTAATGCTTGACATGTGACAAAAGTCGGTATGACATTTAGCGGCAAATTAACTAAAATTACGGTAAAGGTGTGCTTTCTCCGTGCTCCATATATGTAAGACCATCAAACTTTTGTGAATTATTATATATATTCTCATTTGATTGAACAATAAAAGTATAACATTTCTCTCTTGTAAAAATCAACGAAGTCGCATTTTCGTATTCTGTGTACGCCGAGTATCAGAATAAATTTAGATTTATTGCTTCATCAATTTCCACTAGCAGAATGTGTACATTTCCTAAAAAAATCGTACATTCACAAAAAAAATATTTAAAAATATAGTTCCGGTCATTCGAATTTCAACAGTCGAATCTCTGAATATATACGTAATTGAAAAATAAAGTATACCACGTTCTCGTAATTCTTATAGAGAACAATAAAAATATGAATATGAATTATATATATAAATGTGAAATTTTTTATTATATTCCGTATAACTCGGAAATCGTGAGGATGAAAAATTTGAAAAAATGTAAATTCTCACATTTTGTGATAAAAAAACCCGTATGTAAATTTTTGGGAATTCTCTAGTGTTTTTAATTTTCTATATTTTTAATGTAGAAAGTATATTTTATGAGTCACTACCTTCATCAATTATTCATTGAGCTCGACTAAAAATGAGTCGGATGCACCGAGAAGCAAAATTATTCGTTGCGTGCTGGGTAGTTTTTAAATTAAAAAATGTTAGTGATGAAACAGTTCAGTTTCGAAAAATAATAATATTATTCACTCTTTAACGTTAAATTTGTTTTTATTCATAAATGTGCATATAACATCTTGAAAAATGTTTATCATTTTTATTTTTAACAGTTTTTCCACTATTATTTTTCCTCTATATGTTATATGCATTGTATACATACTGTCGTCCAAACAACTTTATTTATCCGGAAAAGATGAAGGCACCAATTTAGCAAATTTTTACCTCATCGTCTCGAAAATTGTATTCGCGTATACGGATGAGGATCTTGTGAAAGGATATTTTGCGGGAAAGCAAAAGATAGAGAGAGAGGATCAGAGGCCGGGTTTCACCGCGGTTTAATATACGATCCCCATATATTATCCGCCAAATGTTAACTAGATATCGTGCTAACGTTTCGAAAGTGAACCGCACGAAAATTCGAAGCTTACGGAATTTTTATCGGTCGGGATGAGGCTATTTTGCCGTGAATTTTTACGAGGCGAGGATCAAGGATATATTTCGGAAAAATTTGTATATTCCCTCTTGTATGAAGAAAAAAAAATGAAGAAAGCAGAGCGAGCGAGGGAGAAACGGCACATTTATGCATGAGAATATTTATGACGATATAAAGAGTTTCGCGGAGTGGAAGAACAACGATTATGCCATCTTTTAGCTCTAGACTCGCCGGAACTCAGATTTAACGACTGTGCATCACTTTGCCGGCAAAGGCGAGGTTGAGACTAGGGAGAAAGGGAAAGAGACAAATTTGTCTCGCTTCTTCCATCCTGTGGTCTCTTGCTCTTCGCTTCATACAAGTGTAAAGTCTCTCTCTGTCTTTCTCTTGAATCGCGCAAGGTGTAACCACAGAAGAGAGAGAGAGAAAGAGAGAGAAATATACATATATAGAGAGCTTCATCCCCTTTCAACCCTTAACTCGCACTTTAATTGTTCTATCCCTGTCTCGGTCTTTATTGTTTCTCTCTCTCTCTCTCTCTCTTTCTCGCAGAAGGTCTTCGTCTCGTAACGGGAAACGTGTCGAGCAGGTTTCTCCTAACGAGCTTGCGGTCTTCATCAATTAAGAATGCAAGGCGACGCAACGAGATTCAATTAAAAATACACGAATCTCCGATTCGGAAAATTCGACGGAAAGTGTTATTTGTATTTGGCTCATTTTTTTCTTCCTAAAAAAAAATAAAAATAAAAATGCGGCAAGGAATTCGTCTCCGGTGGTCTATGCTCCTTCGTTCGTATTTCCTCCGTTATTTTTTTCATTTCTCTTTTTCCGTGCTACGGTAAATGGCACACTTGTCCGAAAGTTTTTCCTCGCCCACGTCTTTGTGTGCGTTTCCGCTCGCAGGACAATCCGCGATATACGAAAATGGGGAAAGAAGCGGGTGGAAAGGGTGAGAATAAAGTCGCCGGCTTGTGCTTCCGAGCCTGACTCCCTCATCTCTCTTATATACATATATACACACCTCTATCTCTCTCTCGCCCTTTTCCATTTTTCCATCTCGCTCGCCTCTCCCAGTTCTCATGCGGGAAAAAGCCCTCTCTCTCTCCTTCTCGTCCTCCCGAGTGTTCTCGTACAACCGAGAGGAGATTGAATTATTTTCCCCTTGGAATAATTTTGCCATGAAATAAAACTCGTCGTATATAGTATATGAGCCGGCATACATTCGCCTCTCGCTATACACGCTACCTGCTTTCGTGCCAAATGAAACGACTTATTCGGACCAAACGAGATTTTTGTATCGGCGAAGAAATGATTTTTTTTTCACGATCCGGAGATGATCGGAGAAAACATATTTTTCGTTGGAAAATAGAAATGAAACTCCGGGTCTTTATATCCTTAAACCACACGATATACCGAACGAAAGCATTTTTTTACCGTTCGAAAGAAAGAATAAAAATAAAATTTTCTATTTATTTCACATACGCGCGTTTCACACCTGACAATAAGGGTATAGGGTGGGTTTTCGAAAAGTATAATATATATTTTTCCTTTTTCATATAAAATCGAAACTCATTTTGAATAACGAACATTAATAAATAGTGCATCGACAAAATGTGATTTCACATGCTGAAACCGAATAAAAATAAAAGATTGGAAATTTTTTTTCACGGTGTTCGGGGATCATGGAGGAAAACGTGTATTTTTCGTTGAAAAATATATGGAATAGAACTTGTGTGTTTATCCTCGTGAACCGCGAAGCTCTCCATTTACCGCGAAAGAAACCATTTTTTATTATTCATATATAAAGCTTTGGCATAATCCTATAAAAAAAAGAATATTTATTTTTCACGTACGCATGCGCACTTCGTTTTTTGACAGATTAAATAATTTTTTCTGTGTACATTGTGGAAACACAATAAAATGGTATATAGGATTGGCAAAAAAGTCACTCGCTTTAAATCTGAATAGATAAAATATTTGGAGTCGAAAATTTGGGAAGCGAGGCCTGGATAAGAGCTCAGCAGATTAGAGCGTCATTCGTCCGAGTCATAACCCTCGCGAATAAATTTTATATCTGTATATATATGAAATGTATGAAATTCGGTAAGAGAGCTGGGAGAGCATCATAAGGGTGAAAGAAAAGAGAAAAATGACGGCTGGTATACGATTGTGAGTTCGGGCCAGTGAGAAAATGGAGAAGGGGGAATTCTAGGAGGGATTAGAAGGGGGTAGTAACGGGATTCACTGAGAACAGTAGAGGATAAAGGTAACGGGTGCGGCCTAGCATTCTCGTTGCCAGTTTTCTTCTACGTTCTGCACACGCTGCTGGGCAACCCCGTTTCTTTTTTCTCTCCTTTTCTCGCTCATCCTCCCTCTCTCTCTCTCTCTCTCTTTCCCTCTCTGTCGTTTTTTCTCTCTTACTCTTTTGCCAACCCCCTCGAAAAACCGAGCTATTTTCCTCCTCGAATATCGCTCTTGGTTTGCCTCTCTCGCTCTCTCTTTCTCTCAAATTCGCCACAACTGGCACATCCGGCCACGGAAACTCTCTCTCTCTCTCTGTCTTGCTTCCGTTATTCCTTTTTTCTTCCTTTTACGAAAGTATAACCCTCATATTACATTCAAGGATATAGGAAAAGCTGAGAATTCCTCTTTTCCTCCTCCTACTGGCCTTTTCTTCCTTTTTTCCAGTTGCTCTATCGCTCGCCTCTCGATTTTCATCCTTCGACGTGGACCCCCATTCGCCGGTGAATACCGTATATCATACAATTTTTCATACATAATGTCGGTACATATATTGAATTTTGATAAACTTTCGCGTTCGAACTCAATTGGGATTCGAAGCGTCTAATATTCGACGATCTGACTTATTTTCACGTTGACGCAAAAAACGAAAATACGATCTCAATTATACGTACATATTCGTTTATCTCAATTTATTATGTTGAGGAATTTATGATCGTTATTTTAAGAATGTGTATATATAAAATACTATGTGAAAGTATTCGATACGCAATTTTTGAAATTTTTCTAGAAGCAGCAAGTGCATTCTACCGCCAGTTTGCAAAGTTATTATTTCGTAAGGTCTGTTGTCGTTTTATTTTTTCATATTTATAATATTTTGAACAATATACAGGAACTTTATTATCGATCGAATTTATAAATTCTATAATTTTGAGTTCCATTATTTTCATTTTTTTCGTTGGTGCCTATAAATGGTGAATGAATCAAGATAACTTTGCTTTTTAGTATCTACATGCACCTCTTTATAAATAGTGATCGTCAACTATAACTGCCAGGCGTCGGGATAATGCTTTGATGTCAAAACTTTATATATGCAGTATATTTTTAGTTTATCGATTTTCAATGATAAAATAATTCATCTTTTAATGGCTCATAAATATTATAAATGTTTCAAAATTTTCTTTAATTATTCGAAATATTTAACGATCAATGACTTGGAATATTAAGTAAACAATAAACGAAAACTTTTTTTCTTAGAGATATAATATAATCATGTGATAATATATAAGACAATCCCTCAAACTATTCTGAATTTTAAATATTTTAAAAACTATTTATTAATAAAAGAATAAAATTCTTTAATTTGCGAACGTAATAATAACACACGCGAAGGAATAAAAAAAAATAGCGTTGCCGCGAGACAGGCAGCAAGGGGGATGAAATATCGAATTCTGATTTAGATATTCCTTTCTCTCTCTCTCTCTCTCTCTCTCTTTCCACGCGCACCCCGAGGAATGTAATAAAGTCAAGGTGGAAGTCGGTTGCGCGTAACGGGGATGAACTCGGCGAGTTTATCAGGATAAAAAGAGAGAAGAGCGGAAGGCAATGAGGAAGGAAGGAGCGCCGTGCGCGTGGAGGGGTGCAAAAGAGTAAAAAAAGGTGTAAAATAGGCGAGAAAGATGCGGAGACGTCATAAACGTCTATTTTGCAATACAGGCACGAGAACGACTTCGCTACAGTCGCCCGATCGGCGAGAAAATAACGTTACGGAAAAATTTATATCCTTTTATATATCCGAGC
The DNA here is from genome assembly GCA_030522545.1 of Cremastinae sp. A BG-2022a. NCBI lineage: Eukaryota > Metazoa > Arthropoda > Insecta > Hymenoptera > Ichneumonidae > Cremastinae sp. A BG-2022a. The sequence continues at coordinate 6,258 of JAPYYW010002187.1, read as the reverse complement.
GAAAAAGTAGTCACCGGGATATCGTTCACTTATACGTAAAGACGCTATTTTGCGCGATTTCACATTCGCTCTCCAGCCAGTCCATTTTTATCCCCGCAACCTCTAGCTAGAAACAAATAAAAGTAGCACCGAGAATTTCTGATTTCTCTCCCGTGCGCGTACGTGTCTCTATTACTAAAAATAAGAATAAACGGGGAAAATATTGGAAAAAATAAGACGCAGAGCATAACAACTCTTTATTTTTTTATATTACATTTTATTTTTATTTCCTCGAAAGGTCGATTCCAAAAGCAAGTTTGAAGTACACAACCATATACACGAGGGATTTTGTTCTCGTTTGATTTTTAAATTTTAGCGAAAATTCTAAGTAATTATCCGATAAACGAATTTGTTCGAGGATCTTCTTCCGGCCTCGGAGCTCGGAGACTTCGCTTTGATCTTTCTTTCACCCCCGTATACATAGCTTCTCTTGCGCGAGTTTTGAAAGGGAAAGCTCAAGCGTGTGCTCGCTCTCTTACAAGGTTTACCAAGTTTCAGTTCGTTGCCGGGAGAGCGATCGCGAAATACCGGCAACACATTCTCGCTTTGGGAATCTGCGAGGTTTTCGTTGCATCCCTTATTTCTCTCTCTCTCTCTTTTTTCCTCTCTTCGGCGGGTACACACTGAAATTGGAAGAGAGATCGCGCTCTCCCTAAAGACCTTACTTAACTCGCGAGAACTCGGGCTTTTCGATCTTTCCCAATATCCGAGAGAAAAAGAGACGGCGGCCGGAGGTGAGCGACAAACTTTAAACGGAAACTTTGCACGAAGAAATGTAGATCCGCGAAGAAAAAAAAACGAACGGCGGGAAAGCGAACACGGCCTCCGGTATAGAACAAACTCGATATAAGGAATTCCGAATCTCTCGAGATATGACTTCAGGGAGTTTTGTGCGCATTATATCATCAGGGATAAACGTGCACCGTGCTAATAACCAATGTCAAAGAGTTTTCCGACCATAAGCCAACCGAATCCATATCAAAACTTTGCCAAAAACACCAAAAATCATTTATTATATATGTACCCATTTCAGTCATATCGCGTATTTTTAAATAAAAACGATGTATATATATACAAATTTTATATACTTAAAAACAATTTTATTATAAGATTCGAACGAATTAAAACATTTCAAATTCGAAATTGATATCGTCCTGCGTTAAGCCCGATTAAGTGCATTGCGAGGATTCCCATAATAACACAGCGGGACAATGGGTTTATAATTTTTAATAACGTTCTCTGTGTGCTTATTGGGCGATTAAAACCTCCTCTTTTCACTCGCGTTGATACGATTTTGATATATTGTTATCTGCATATTCCAAAAACCATCCCTAAAAACATATATTCTTATATTAGAACATTAAAACATTTATATTGAATAATTGTGAGAGTGAAAAAACGTACCTCGTACGGTAATGTCTACATCGCCTTTTTGTTTAAATCCACTTGAAATTCATCATCCTGCACAAACATGACCCTAATAAACTTTGACAATTCTCTCCATATTTAAAACTTTTCTATTTTGTTAATTTTACGAATTATATATAGTACTGTTTTTAAGTTTCCGGATCTTTTCAAATTTTCGAGTATACGGTTGTCGAAAAATACTTTATAGACTATTCTTTAAGGGTTGATAAAATATGATTTTGGAAACACGAGCGAAGGGATCATGAAGAAACAACTATACGTTACTTCCCAAGGTCTAACGTAATAATAAGCTCCTGATAAAAAATAGAAGATACGAGAGTTCGTGAATTGTATATATATACACAACGCAGAGACTGCTGGACCTGGATAAAGACACAATGTACTCGCGCATTGACAGTTATTGTGAAACGTGCCCGGAGATTCGATACGCACCTTTCAATAAGTTATAACACACCCCATGGCCCCCGACCCGGCCGCCCGAACACAAAGAAATAAATATTCGCACGTAAATAAGTCAGGATAATATATTTCGAGTTAAATCTAACCAGAAAATATCTACCTATTTTTTCGATGAATACAGGTATATAGTTTATATAAGCGCGGATATACGTATATTATGGATTTGTTTACTTGGATATATTATATATACGTTCGGTGGAGGAAAGCGCGCGGTGTGTTACCGCGGTGGCCGTATAGTTACGGCGCTTCAAGGACGGAATCCTCCGCGTAGGCGCACGTGTCTGTTTTAGCAACGAGCTACGAGACTCCCATCTCGCCGAGGGAGACGTGCGGCTGCATGCATCCGTGTACACACTGTGTGTCCCTCGAAGTTCGATATGAAAACTGAGAAAGCCAGATACTTGCCGGAATTCCGATGCGATCCCAGTACCTTTCCAAGTGTTTTTCGATACGACGTACAAGATTCGATCATCGGATATTGTTGATCGAAATCTCACGAGTCGCCCCCCCAAACTATATGTATTTTGTGCGCATCGACGCATTTCGTTTCAAATTACGTGCATCACAGTGCACTCGAATACTGCCCGATATACTTTTTTTGTTTTCTCATGAATCTCGATTTTTCAAAACAGAGCAGACCGATGTTACGCTAACATTCGGACACGATAAAATAACAATGAGCGATTGACACGTTTTTATAGGAGTTAAAATTTTCTTGTATCTATTCGCTTTCAATACTGTGGGACACCCTGTATTTCAATGAATAATACAAGTTTGTATATGTGTATATACATATATTCAGACAGGTTTCCTCATTCGTCTGCAACGCACGAGGTCTTGGCAAAATCCTAGACTCTCGAAAAGTTTGTCGCCAATTTCCATCCTGTCTCGTTTCCAGACTGCATGCGCTTATCCCCTGGAATAAAGCAACAAATATTTGAAAAGCTCCACTAAATCGAGAACGCTTGAAAATTAATTTCGAAGCAATCATCCTCTCGATGCACTTTTATAAACATCAGTTTTTTTGTTCAATTGTATATTTTATTATATTTTTTATCCCTATTTTCTTTTTCTAAACTGCAAATGTCGTTCAATAATTTTTTGTGCATATTTCATAACTCATTGAATTGAATGAACCAATAGAATGGATTTTAATTATGAAATATAGTGAACCAGCACTTTCTAATATGCATATATCGATTCAATTATCGCGTGCTTATATATACGTCATGACAGTGAGAGACACCGGTCTTCGAAAAGTGAGCATCGGTTCATTGAGCGAAGACTCTTATATTCTTTTATTTATTTATTTCTTAAATTTAATTATGATTTTTTATTAATTTTTACATTTACACCTTTTTTACATATACTTCATTTTTATTTTTATTTGTATGTACTTATTATTCAGAACTTTATCAATAAACATCAGTTTTATTGTTCAATTGTATATTTTATTATTTTTTATCACTATTTTCTTTTTCTAAACTGCAAATGTCGTTCAATAATTTTTTGTGCATATTGCATAACTCGTTGAATTGAATGAACCAATAGAATGGATTTTAATAATGAAATATAGCGAACCAGCACTTTCTAATATGCATATATCGATTCAATTATCGCGTGCTTATATATACGTCGATTGCATGCTTCCTACAAAATCTTCTGAAATGCGCACGCATATCGAATTAGCTTAATCCACACTGCGATAACAGACTAATCTATGACTCACAGATGTTCCAAGCTTCGCTAAACCGATCGGAAACGTGACAGCCGCTTCCGGTAGAGAGGCAGTACTCTCGTGTACCATAAGAGGATTGAGCAACTACAAGGTAAGAGAAATTACATGTAACCCAAGTATCATACTCATCCCCGAGGTAGATATCTCGCACGTTATCATCATTATATCGTATATGCCGTGCGAAATAATTAATCTCCTTGGATCTCTGAATATATTCGCTGTTTACTCTCCCGCGTCGATCTGCGAATGTCGCAAAAAAACAAATTTCAGAGTAGAATCTGATATAGCTGCGTATGCTGTATTAAAAAAGGTTTGCGAATTATTTTGAGAAATATTATTTTAATTATTATAAAATAAACACATAACCATATACGCTATATTCTAATTCGAGTTTTCAGCAAATGATCAGCATATAGATCCGTATGAGACCATAAAAAAAAGTATTTCATCAAACCCCACAAATTTTATTTAAAAGTTCTAAGAGACCGTATAAAGAAAGTGAGAAACGAGTTCATTCGCGTTAATTTTCAAGTGAGAATTTCCGTATGAGGATAAAACGTTTTAACGATCGGATAATTCTCTGCATTTGCCTGATTCGGAAAGTAACCCCTTTCGCGCATGGTATGAAGATGGAAGAATGAGAGAGATAGAGAGAGAGAGAGAGAGGTCTGAAGGTTCAAAGTAGGGTCGACTAAAGTGATATAAGAGTAGTTAAGAAAGACAGTCGAGACGATCGCGTTAACGAGTCCTGCGAACCTTATTCTTCCACTCCATTCTCCGAAGGTGTGCCTCTTCGTCGAGATAAAATCCAACGAGACGACTCTGTGAGGGTATACGAAAAAGGGATGAGGCAAATGACGAGAGGAAAAAGCAGGGTGCGTGTACATTTGAATTCGTCTCTCAGGCGAGTTAAAATATAACTGACCATTCGTTCACTTAACACGCGGACCGAGAAGAATTTTTTTTTCTCCTCCGCCAGTACTCCATGCAGCAACGCTTAATTTGCCCTCGAATCCTTGTGATCCCGAAAGGAGGAGCTTAATCGCTTGAAACCCTCCTCTTCTTCATCGAGTGCTCGTTTTCCAGAACTTTTGCGATTCCTTTTCTCGGCGGGTTCACTTTTTTTTTCTTTTCCCGTTCGGTACCCGCGAGGATGAAAAGCTCGCTTGAAAAAATGTTCCCTCGTTTGTCGACCGAAATCGCTCTGATCTCTGAAACAAGAAAAAAAACGACCCGCGCGCGGAGAGCGCGATGTAGACATTTCTCTCGAATATTGTAAAAATTTAATCCTCGTCAATGTCATTCTTGCGGAAAGTGGAAAAATCATGTATAATATCTTGACGCAAAATAAAAGGTAAAAAACGGGACTAAGGAAATTTAATAAAATCGGTATGTATATCAAAATAAACCTTATTATATATTTCACAAAGAAAAATACTTTGGAAAAGTCTATATTTTATTACTAAAGAATCTTATTGAAACAGAAATTATCGTTGAAGCTTTTATGAGAAATTTCGCAAAATATAATCAAGCGAAACTATATAAGAAAAAAACATGGAAAATATTCTAGCACGTAAAATTAGTTTGATCGTCGTTCTCCGAGAGTCTCTGAGAAGCGACGAACAATGTTCCCGAGAATAAATTCATCGCGTTCTTTATTATTCTCGTTATATTGCTGACAGCGCCAGGAAACAAAACAAAGCGATAGTAGAATGAAAAAAGAGGAACGAAAAAAATCAGAATTTACCAGACGGAAGAGGAAGTTGAGCGGGAAATTTACTAACGGATCTCATTATACGCATACTGACAGCGTTTTTTTAGCTATTCGCTATATTTTTGTATAATATAGAGCGAAAAATCGTCGGTTAACGGCGGGAACTGGTGATATTTCCACATACAGAAACGAGCTTTGTAAAATTATAAAAATATCGCACAAAGTTTCCGCTTAAACTTTTTTCCTTTCCAGCGCACACTCGCCGCTAATTAGAACAAATAAATTTACCCAATGTTCCATACGTCGGAAATAAGCCAGAAAATTTTTTCGATGCTTTTTCTCCATCCAACTTTCGACGAATTGAAAATACTTTTTTTCATGGTCGCTCGGGGGAAGTGCATTGTCGAGTGTACTTTTCAGCATTTATTTTACTTTTCTCCACTAGAGTGGAAATTGTTTGAATAACTTTAGATGATAAATTATTGAAAAAATTTTAATACAGCACTGATAAAACAAATAAAAAAACGGGACAGGAACTTTGGTTCTTCTGATTTTCCTGTAATGCAAAAACACCCCAATTAAACGTCCTCCATCAGAAAGTTAATAAAAGAATTATATACAATCTAATAAAAATAGTCATATAGAGGAAAAATTATTACAAAGCAATGAAAAAATCAAAAAGTCATGCAATCATACAACCATGACAATAAAGTATATAAAAATAGAGTGGCCGAAAGGTTATGGCGTGAGTTTTTCCAAACTTCATATTTACTCATTTTTCTATTATACAGTTCACTACCTCAATAAGAACGCAAAAGCCCCCAAGGGGAAGATTTTTATGGCCCCCCACTCCGTGCGCGCTTCGCGCTCGCTGACTCGT
>JAPYYW010002186.1:0-37475 GCA_030522545.1 Cremastinae sp. A BG-2022a | reverse complement strand
TTGTTAAATCTGAATCGTATACAAGTTGTGTGCTTTGATTTTGTGATTAATTAAATTGTGCGGGAGGAAGACCTCCTTGATGCGTTCGTCGTCGTATACGGTAGAAATCTCTTTCTCAGGACACTTCGTTGAAAATGTGAAAAAAAATAAGATAACATATGGATACATACGATTTTTGACACTGAACTACTCTCGAGACACTCATCTGAACTCGATATTGTCTACTCTGATTCAGTAAACAGAATTATACATACATTTTGTGTGAATAATCCTCAGAATATGCGAACTGATTTTTTTTTTAATTTTGCGAATTTTTAACGGGGTCACACTGGGGTCTCGTAGACCCATGAAAATTTCAATCAGCGATATATTTTCTTTTTCTTCACCAAATCTAATTTATTAAAGGTGATTTTTAAAGATTTTTGCAAAACTAAGCGAATGGCGTTGGAATTACGTTAATACATGCATTTTTTAAAAATTTATGACGCCTTGAAGATTTTTGAAAAAATAGGAAGGGGTATACCTTCAAAAATTGGCAAAATTTTTCAAATTTTTTTTTATCGATTTGAAGACCTTATTTGATCGAAAATTTCCCGTAGATAACGAAAATGTTACTTATTCGGGCGCAATCCAAAAATTCACATTGAAAAATGGAAAAAAATGATTTTTGGTGCAGTTTTTTGCATTTTTCTATATAAAATCTTGGATTGCGCCCCGAATAATTATCATTTTCGTTATCTATGGGAAATTTCCGATCAAGTAGGCTCGTAAAATCGAAAAAAAAAATTTCAAAAAATTTGGTGAGTCACACTGGGTCTCGTGGATCCATGAAAAATTTTCTTAAAGTTTTTTGCAAAACGAACAGAATGGCGCAAGAATCACGTTAATTCATCAATTTTTTCAAAAGTTATTAGCCTTTGAAGATTTTTGAAAAAATAGAAAGGGGTATACCTTAAAAAATTCGCAAAATTTTTCGAATTTTTTTTTTTACATTTTAAGAGCTTATTTGATCGGAAATTTCCTGTAGATAACGAAAATGCTACTTATTCGAGGCGCTATGCAAGAATTCATATTGAAAAATTGAAAAAACTGCTTCAAAAATCAGTTTTTTTGGCTTTGTCTTGACGAAATCAACTTTATTAAGTATGATTCATAAAGATTTTTGCAAATTATATTTATATATCAACATTACTTGATAAATCAATTTTATTAGTGATTTAAAATTTGTTCGACGAGCAACTCTTTGAAATTCTCAGACGATTAATTTAGACAAAATACAGTCGACAATCGTCGCAATAAGGCTCAAAATGATCGCGATTGTTCCAGACAGATAAGAAAATTGTTATCAATCAACGAGATTACGATCTGAATCATCACAAAAGTTCGACGTCATATGCTCACATATAGTTTAAATTGATGATTAAAAACGCAAGAAAGAATATATTGCCAAAACTCGTTGCACTTTCGTTCATGCATTTTTTTCATTTCTCGAAATATATTGTATCAAACATTGACACATTTCAAGAAATTAACAAAAAAAGAAATAAAAAATACGAAAATTTTTAATAATAAATGAAAAATGAAAGAAAAAATGAAAAATATGAATCGATTTTGCAAAGTAAACATAGAGAAGCAGCTTGAAAGAAACTATCGTATTTATCTGCCATGTGCGAAAGCACTCGCGATTGTATGACGTCATGAAAGGCTAGTGATAAAGAAGTATCAGTTTAGGAGCAATAAGTATATCAGCAAGGTACAGTCATGTTGTGTGCGTAATCGTAAAAAATGAACGCAACCGTAAGTTCGGGGAGCATTCAAAAACACCTGTTAATACATATATACATACTGTACACAATCTATATACAGTATAATAAAATCGTAAAAAAGTTGTGTCTGTAATTTGAAATTTTTGTGGAAAAAGTAATATAGCAGCATTTTTTTTTCTTCATTTAGTATTAAGCTTTTCTTTGTTTTCGTAGAATTTCGTTATTACTCAAAATTATATTGAATTTGGTATGAATAATCGTTATTTAATTTGAATTGAATTACTTGTTTATTTACGAAACGAAATAGTTTGCATGCAGGGATAGCAATGCGATAAACAGTATCGGAAAGACAGACGAGAATGAGGAAAAGGAATGTGTCGAGTGAGCGGAGAGTCTCGGTTAGAGAAAGTGGTTTTGATCCTCGAGGCTTGTTGCTATATATATAAATATACTATAAACGTACATATACGTAAACAAAGCACAATTGCACAAAATATATTGTATATACACTTGTATACAATATAATCAAATTTGTAAATTAAAATTTCTCTTAATTAAAATTCTCTTAATTAGAGAATTAAAAATTCTCTACACCATGTAACATATATAATGTTTTACATCATAATATCGTCTTATTTTATTTATATTTTTAAAAATTACTATGCAAGAAAAGCTTTATCAAATTTTAATATCAATTTAAATATTTCAGTTGTTAATTTTTATTTTTTTAATTGTACGTTTGTATGAATTACTGATAAAATTATAGTAGGTTGAGATTGAATGACGTTTGGCAATTTAAGTGAACGATCGATATTTAGAATTTAAAGAGTAATTGACAAACCTTGAAAATTTGGAAAGTTGAGGTGTTTTATGCGAGGCAGGCTGATGCAAGTACGAGTAAACGATGGCATGGTGTTCTCGTCGTTATTGCTTCGATCTTCCCTTTCGGAATGAAGGAACGATTTTTTCGGGACTCGAGGTTCGTCGTCCTCGTTTGAGCGTTTCGTGCCGATTGTTGTCACGACCGAATCCTCCCTGCTCCCTTGGCTGTTTTCTTCTAATTTTATGACACTGTCACTGGTCACAGGATTATTCGAGTCCGGAAGATGTGGGGCTGAAAGTAAATATGAACAGTCATACTTCGACTCACTGTTGCGACACACAATAAAATTGCACGAGACAGCGCATAGTTTCGAAAATCGTGCAATATTGCGACACCTTCGATCGTTATACTTTTATATATTGTTTTTCCAGGTTCGAATTTTTTTTCGCAGAATCGAACCTTTTCACCTGCGTGTGCCTTTTCTCACTTTTCCCGTGTACAAAGTTACGAAAAATTCGCATTTAGTCGTAGGATTTCCTCAGAAATGATTGCGAGCAAGATTTTGAAACTGTATTTCGAAATAATTCAGACATTGACTCGATTTTTTTTTCTAAGCTCGACTACCTGGTTCCTTTGATTCTTTTATTTATGGACGATTGAAACATGTTTGTTCTTGGTAGGATAGAGGTGGAATTTTTTAAATTATTCAGTCTTTTGACTAATTTTATCGATTTATCATGAAAAATTTAATTTTGTCACGGACAAGTCTCTAATTTCTTTTTAAGAGTGTTTTTAAATTAACATTTTTTTTCTAAATGGAAAAAATTAGTTAAGGAGGTATGGGACGGATATTTGGAGTAAAAAGAAAATTCTTGACGTTAAATATGTATAAAATCTAAACTCTGGCTTTTGTTAAAAAGTTGTTAATTTTTTAACAGTATTTTTTAGCATTTTTAAACAGTAATTTAAACATTTTTAAGTATTTAAAAAATTAAATTTAATAAATTTGAGTAAAACGTTTTGAAATTACTGACGCTTATACAAAATGAACACTACTACGAATATAAAAAAAAATTCACATCAAGAATCTTATATTTATAAATTTCTATTTAGTGCAAAATTACGAATTCTCCTCGAGAAGCAATGTTAAATTCTCAACAACTTTAGTGTTTGATAACTCTCAAACCATTCATCAAATCAATTTCAAATTTGGCACAAAATTATATGCTTAAGAACGAAAAAATAAAAAAATAGTCAAATTCTCATAATTTTAAAAATATCGCTCACACATCCTTAATTTTTTTTTCTAAATGAATAAAATCAGTTATCACATTACAAATAAGCTAAAATTTTGAATGATGACAATAAAAAATACATTTTTTTCCGAAAATAGTGTATGAAAACTTACTTGAAAGTTGCTCGATGTTGTTTTGGGTCGTTTGTTGTTGTTTTTTCTTGACAGTCGGTGGCAGGAGTCTCGTGGCCGGTGGACGAGTGCGACGGTTGACCGTTGACTGGCCGGCGGGTCTCGCGGTGCGCGACGATATCTTCGCGCTCATCTTTGAGCTTTTGAAAAGTTGCGAGAGGAGATTCGTTCCTTGCTCGTTCTGACTCACGAACTCGGAAACGAAGACCGGAGGTCAGAGCATCGAGATTAATGTCAGCGCACGCGTCTCGTTCCCACTCTCCCTCTCGAACTTTTTTCTTCTCTCTCTCCTCTCGTTGCGAATCTCGCGGGGCTCGTTTGAACGCGCGCTCCGAACGCTTTTGGCCTCAAAAGTCTCTTCACACCAGTTCGACCCTCAAAACCATCTTCCTCTTTTTCTCCCGTACTCTCACTTTTTCCTCGACTCCCGACACATTTCCGATCCCGCCTGTTCGCCACCTCTTCAAACACCAACAAATATTTTTAGTCATTTTTATTCCGGAAAATTGAGAACTTCTAAAAAAAAATTTTCGATAATTTCCTACAAATTTTACGATATACGTATCTTTTTATTTTATCAATTTTATCGTTATTGAGATAATACTATTTTTACCAAAAAGGGCGAGTGAAAAGATTCTCGAGGTGAGCGAGAATTTTTACAGCATGTTTACAAGGTAAAAATTCATTTTTATCAAAAAAGAATAACTGAACATTTAAAAAATCTTTTTTTTCAACTACTATTAATTCTATCGATAAAATTTTGGAGGAAACTGTGTCTAATTAAAAGTATTTTATAAAAATACAAAACATGAATTTCGTTATAAAAAATTAATTGTACCATGACAAATAATGTTCCTGGAAAAAAAATGTTTAATATTAGATTACCTACTTATTCATTATTTTTTCAGCAACCAAAAACTTAATTTAACTAAAATACAAGAAAAAAAGGTAATTTCATTGTATTGTTTAAATAGTTTTTTTTTTCATGACAAAGTGAAAACTGTATTGTCGACCCGGAATGAAAGTAAAAATTATATGTACAGATATATTATTTTTATTGTGTCACAAAAAAAAAAGTTATTATGAGTGAAGTATGAATATAGTTCAGTGACGAATTCAGCGAAACTATAATTTATTATTATTAAAGAATAAGGAGCACATTGACTCTTGCTTGACTCATGCACGGTCTTGTCGATTATTCGCCTGGGAGATCATTAAAAAAGAGAAAGAGAGAGAGGCTTGATGCGCGAAAGCCTTGAGGAGGGAACAGGAACTGTGAGTGCGACGAACGAAGACTCAGTGTCCAGTCGCTTCGTCCAAGGCAAGCAGGATGGAATTCTCTTCTCTCTGTCTCTCTTTACCAACTGTGGAGCCTTGTCTCACACATTTCACTCCTTTGTCTCGTTACGCTATTATTTTATTTGACAGTTATCGAGAACAGTGCTTCTCAATTTTATTATTACCCTAACTATTATTCAATACCAACGACGACATATCTATTGAGTTTTAATCAATTGTAAAACTTCATTAATCGATCAATGGAAATTTTCAATCGAACAGAAATCAATATTCGAAATAACCAATTCATTTTTTTAAACAAAGGAGTAAAATTAATAAATAATATAATACAGAAGCATAAAAAAAAATTAATACAGTTCAAAATTGAATCAAAAAGTAAATGTAAAATTTGAAAGGAAGCAACGAAGAGGGCTGGAGAAAATTCGAGTCTCTGTATAGCGGATAATATAAACGATTAATTCTCGGGTCCGTGTATAGATTTGCATGGAGATTATAAAATATATTTATTCCGGTATACATATAGGTATTTATTGAAGAGCGGGTGTGTACGAAGTCGAGTATGTAAAATAGAATAGTGAGACTCAAGGAGAAAAGGCAAGGCTGCGACAAGGACTTTGCTGATCTCTTATACGCTGCAGCGTTTCTCTTTCGTTTTCACGTTGGATACAAGTCGCGACCAATACTTCGAGAAACCCTCATCGCGCCCTGGCAAACATCGATCACACGTTTTCTGACTCCTTTCAACTTTCACCTTTCAACTTCTTCGAGCAACACGCTGGCTGTTACTACTTTTCACATTCCATTCCACATACCTGACGAAAATTATTCATTTGTTAAAATATGTCCTATATTAAAAAAACATTAGGCCTCTAATCGATTAAGTGGAATAGAGCGGACCACATTAACTTTTGGCTAATCTCTACTCATTAAAAATAAATTCAACGTGCTCTGCTTTAGAAATGATAACCTTGATGTTTCAATCATTCATTTTGTCTTGCAAAAATTTTCAGAAATTACCTATTATGAAGTCGATATCGTCGAGGACACGAAAAGATATTGCCACTTGAAAATTTGAGATTTTCCTATTTTTGATTCTCGAAAAATCAGGCTGGAGGTCCTCAAACACGCTAAATTTTCTCAGCTCGTGTGAAAAAAACTTGCAACACAATTTTCTATTATTTATATGTAACATACCTAGACAGATATACCTGAATAGTTAGGGGATTGTAAACATAAAAAAGAGAGAAAATTCGTCGAACGTAACGAGGAAAAAAAATTTTCAAATTTTCGTTAATCGCTCGGTCATTAATTGTTTCCATGGTGATTATTCGTCGGGGGAAAACCGAACACGGTCTTAATTGGTTTTTCGACTGAATTTGGAATCAGTAGGTCGTTATAAAGTATCGGAGCAAGACGTGTCGGGTCTCGCCAGTTAGTTCGCTACCGAAAACCATTTCGTAAAAATTCAACAAGTTCAATTGAGTGTCAGTTCCAGTGTAATTTTCAATCATTTCAAAAGTGAATAGTTTAGTGTTGCTAATTTTTATTATCGTTTTAAAATACTTTAAAAAATATTTATTAAGAGCTCGTTCATCTCTTTCAGTTGTTCATTAAATTCTGTGTTTCAACAAATGAGTAATGCTGACGTTTTCCTGACCTTTGACACGATATTTACTGTTGTATATTCTCAGGTAGGAAAAGAGTCGTTTTTCCATTCGAGCTATAAGCTATGATTTTATACTCCGAGGGTGAATCGCGCGAAGGCGCTATTCGGGTTATCGATCGTACAAGAAGTTTTAAATAGTTCTCAGACTCAATATTTCATTGCGAGTCTTACTGTCTGAATTACAGTATGAAGCAGGTCTAAAAAAATAGCCTCGACTCTATGCGAACATATTTAACCAATATTTATTATTTAAAATGTATTTCTTGAACGAAGGGACCGATTTTATTGCCGCAAAACTGGAGCTCTTGATAAATTATGTGGAATTATCATTCAAAAATAATTATTGTAATTTTAACTTTATGATGAAATCTACGATCGTGATTTTTTTCAGTGCGATAAATTTAATGGAAACGAATTTTATCAGTACATATTACCTTTTATAGTGTAAATAAAAGGACGATAAATCATAATTAGCAAATCTTTTCATAAATCCAATTCCACCCTTGTCTCCCTCCCTTTAATTGATGGCAATTTCGTTCTGTTAAAGTCGCCAAGGGTAGGCTCACCCTTAATCCTTCGCGCGCGATGCTCTCAGCGAAGACCGCGAGCCGGAGTGTCACATTTCAATATTAATGGCTCGAGCCCTGAGTGGATTTTTGTGTCTTGCACCTGGGTGCTCGAAGGATTTTCACGATTATTTGACTCCCATAAATAATTGCGAATGTAAGTTTTAACTAAAGATAAAAACTTCAATATTTATCTTAATATTTAAAATTAAAAAAAAATAATTTTCGAAAAAATTAACAAATAAAAAAAACTAAAAGGTCGAGAGACTCTTGAATATTTTTTTTTTAGAATTTTTCGTCACCTCGAACAGCACAGTCCATTAAACTGCCAACTGAATGTATATGGTATATATATAAATCGTCTAAAATCGATCAGTGCCCAAGCAACATGCATGAGTCACTTGAACTTACACATGTATGTACGTAATACACCAACGTGTGGACATACGTACGTATATTTACTTGCAACGTGAGGAGCGCCGAAGCTATAAACCGAGACGGGACAAAAGTCGCTCAATGTGACCATTAAACGTTCTTTTAGCTCTGACAGTAGATAAAATTGGACACGACTCTGAATACATCTGACCACACATCTGGGCTCTCTCTCATGTGAAGCCTTACAAAGCGACCGATATCAATACTGACGCCATTTATTTTATCTTTAAATTACATTCGACTTGTTCCACCAAATAAATGATCGATAATGTATTCAATACTCTCTGGCGATCTTTAAGATAATGTCAACGAAATACGAAAATTACGTTTTTATTATTAAACTCGCTAGAAAAATTAAAAAAAAATGTTTTTCAAGTGCCAAAAAATATGCTACTAGACTTTTAAAATAACTTTTATTTTCTATGGATTCCAACTACGATAACCTGGCTTTCATGTTTGACATAAATTGGCCATTATATTAGAGCTCGTTAACAACGGCATCATTAGTAGTAATAAATGATTCTTATGATAGTAATATAGTGAGAAAGTAATTCACGTTTTTAACAAATCTGTTTTTGTCTACCTTTATATTGGTAGACGTGCCCATCAAGCTATCGTAGAAGAACGATATTTAAAAAGTTCGTTCTTATTTTATATCTGGTCAAAACATTAGTTATTTTTATCCAAAGAAAAAGTCATTATTAAAGGTGAAAATGCATGCTGAAAAATACTTTTTTAATATTTAAATTAATCTAATTTTTATTTTTTCAGATATAATTTTCGCAGGGTTACAGTTGTTTAAATAAAATTTTTACCAAGAAAGTTATGCATCAATTACTACGCTGAGTGTAAAGTGAAATTAATGTCTTTAATTTAAGTGAAAAAATATGGTGTGCTTCTTGGAAAAGGGTTGAAAGAATTGGCAGTATGGTTGCTGAGAAATCTTGGGGGTGGAAAAGAGAGGCTGTACGGTAATTAGGGTGGCATATGGAGCGTGTTACCGACATAATCAAATCACATGCCCTCACGGAGCGGGACACGTGGATAAGTAAGAGCCTGCACCGCGACAACGTTGCCCTGACAAACTGCGAATAACAACCGAGGGGAGAAAAACTTACTCTCACCCCGTCGATACAGCATCCCCTTTATTATTCCTTCGTCCTTGTGCTCCCGGATAAATTTCGCCTAAATGTACTTCGTCACATTTACAACTTCGACGTCGCTCGACCTACATTCGAACTTTCGTAAATATTTGTTTTCGACCATTTTATTTTTCCTTCTATAGAACTCAAAATGAATTTTTTTAAAAATAAAATATCAATTACGTATTAAAAGCTTTCTTTTTTTTGTAAATTGAACAATATAGTTTTGAAAAATATTTTTTATTTATTTTTACACATTAAAGTTCAAGTGTACGTATATTTTTTTAAATGTTCGATTAAAAATTGGTTTTAATATTTAAAAAATGATTAGAAACGAAACGACTCGTACAAGTTTCGACCTAAATCCTTCGAGGACAAGCCAACAGTGTACTTAAGTATGTTTACTTTCTATTATCTCAACTGCCCTCCTCCCTTTTTCCATGTCTATTTTTGTTCTTAGTTTAGACCTAACTTGATATAAATCCTCCCTTATCCCTGAAATTGTGATTTCCAAAAATGTTAAGGATGATTTGGAGATACTGTCCCTGACAAAAATGGCTTAACATTTTTACTCGATTCTTTTGCCATAAACTTGTTCAATATTTAATTGAAAAATTCATTTATCAAAGCATGTATCTATCTGTTATCATGTCATGTATTTATTAATAAAAATCTTTAAGTATTAAATCATTTGAAGAGACTAATATTTACTGTTGTTTTTTAAATGCTATACACGGTAGAAAAATGTTCGTACAGATAATAAAAAAATAAATTAAAAAATGTGTTAACCAAAAATTCACTGGCATCTAATAAAGTTGCGATAAAAAAAGCCCAACCACCGGGAACTATATAGGAAATAAAAGTAAACTCGCGTGCCCGTTTAATTTCGATCCTGATAAAACTAACGCGAAATACATCTATATATGTATATGCACAATTACGTACAAAGCACGCAAGGCCTCGAAATTGTGACGTTTTTGCTTCGAGAAACTGCATGCGATTTTTCTGCAGGCCACAAGAACACTGCCGAAATAGAATAAACGTCGATACATTGTTTTTTTTCGATAAGGATACATAAAAAATTGCCTTGTAGATCCAATTTTAAATTCGCGGCGCGTCTGACCAATAATGCACTTTACTACTGGCCCCGTAGAGCGAGTAAGTATGCACGTGGCTCTCGGCCATTTCACCCTATTTTTTATACGCCGGCATTAATTTTCACCGTAACCCAATCAATATTTAGCATTATTAATAATAATGCTACTTAATATGGTACATAACTTTTTTAATTAAAAAAAAATCATCTTATCGAAAAATTCCGATCGAATCGGAATTTGCACCGGATTTTTGAAAATTCTCGAACCAAAAAATATGTAATGAAACAAATTAATGAATGAACTTTTGAAAAATAAAAATCAATGAATTATATATGTATTTTGTGTATATAGATAATTTTATTTTTATGTTTTTTTTTAAGTATCAGTAAAATTGATTTACCGGAGAACGAAATATCGAACGAAATGTTTGATCGTATGGCGGGGGTGTAACCTCTCGGAGCGACTCCGAGAGAGCGAGACGTCGAGAAGGTTCAAGTTCGATTGCCGCGCGAGTACTGATAGCGACTAGTTTATCCGGCGGCTCCTCGGCGCTTTCCCCTGACAGTTAACAACATCGCGACGTCGACGGCGTCTCCCTGAACCATCCTGATGGATCTCGCGCCGGAGCTTTCACTAATTATTTCTCGGTGACCTTACCCTCATCAGGATCGTGTCCAAGGCAACGACGAGGGAAAAAAACGAAAAGAGAGGAGAAGAAGAAGAAGAAGAAAAACAGGGAGCTTATTTTTTTCCTTCGAACAATGTCCACGAACCCCCTGACGAATTTTTTTCCACCCTTCCTCCCTCTCTGTCTATATCTATAATAAAGCGAGTTCGTGGAAGATTTCGCACGCGCGCGCACGTTGTTTCCTCATATCGCGTGCGTGCGCCCGCGCACCGCGTTTTCCTCCCTTTCCCTCCCTCCCTCTAACAGACCAATAAAATTAACTCAAAAAGCATTATTTTTGAAAAAATTTCCCGGTTTTTATCCTCTTCACAATTATTTATGTATCTTATAAAGAGATTAAATCTAAGTTCGAGTTATCTTTCTAGTCGCCATTTTGAAATTTTCGTTCATACAAACGCACACATGTACATCGAAAAAAGTTTATCGTACTAAAAAAAATTGTTAGTATCTTTTTTGTGGATAATTACATTTTCTACTATTTTTCCGTACAATATTATTCTGTAAAATTAATATTTAAAAAGTTACGAACAAATGTGAATAAATTTTTATCATGATTGTATGTAATATATATTTTTAAATACTTGATTCAAGGGAAAAAAGTTCTAATAAAAAACATAAAAAATTAAATTTCTTTCTAAAAAGGTAGTAACATTTTTTAAATAAATTCAATGGCTTTCGAAACATTCGCATCGACGAAAATTTTATGATGGCTTCGAGAAGAACAATTGCTCAAAACTTAGATTTAAACTTTTTACCGGATATCAGAATAAGTATCGAAAGGACAAAAAACTTCGAGCAATTTCTATACAAATAAGCTAGTTTTATTTGAGTACAGTATACGAGACTCGTCCATGCACACTCGCCGCCTGTTTCTATACTGCACAGATAAAATCGATCGCGAGTTACCTGTCTGCAAAAGCCACCGAGACTCTCTCAGTGACTTTTTATTTTTTATCCTTTATAGGCATGCCTCGATACTTAAGGCCACCGAGTATTGATTCTCCACAGAAAATAACATACAATTTCGATCATCGAAGAGTTTTATCAGAATAATAGTCGCCAAAATAATTTTATTTTGGTGCAAAATATTATCTTGCGTTTTACACCTAAAACAAAATATTTTCGGTATAAATATACATATATTTCCTAGCAAAGAATCAAAGTATATTTATTTTAAAAAAATTTGATTAATTTTCGTCTAAGAGCAAAGTTCATTACTATACTTTACTCAAAAATATATATTTTTTTTTAAATGTTATATTAATTTCTCTATTTTCGAGAAATGAAAGAAAATAAATTTATAATAAATCAAGATATGTTTATCAACTTAAACTGTGCATACGAGAGTCGACTAAAATACATTTTACGAGACGGAATTATAATAATATGCCATGACGTGCGCGTCTTGGAAGTTTATCGATCGCTAACGAAAATTTCGCTATACGTTGTGTTTATACATACGATTTGCTCTGTTATATATAAATATGTATATATGATACATATAGTAGTGGAACGTTCTGTGTTTTTCGTTCTAGTATCGATTTTTCCTCTGACACAGTTACAAAAAGCTCGGGGTCACTGTCTCCGTCTCACTCCCTCTCTCTTTTACTTTCTTATCTCTGTCGTCTCCTAATCCTGGGCGGCCCTTCTCATTTCTTGGACTCCGTCATTCCGACGTTTAATTATTTTCAACAATTTTCTCTGCAGTCACGTCGAAAATACAACATTTTTGTCATAATTTATCGCGAATTCGGGCTAATTTTACGAGCAACAAACTTTTTGTGAGCACGCGATCTCCATCAGCTATTCAGTCCAGTCGAAAACTTTCGGCTATTTCGATCCAAATTCCATAGCCACACAGCTGATGCCGATCTATATCGTGC
Organism: Cremastinae sp. A BG-2022a; assembly: GCA_030522545.1. Taxonomy (NCBI): domain Eukaryota; kingdom Metazoa; phylum Arthropoda; class Insecta; order Hymenoptera; family Ichneumonidae; species Cremastinae sp. A BG-2022a. The sequence continues at coordinate 24,684 of JAPYYW010002186.1, read as the reverse complement.
ATGAATTAAATAGTACATTTATTAGCGTGTCAGTTACCGCATCGGCTCGAGACTCGATCAAATCGACACTTAAGTTTTTCTCATTCAAGATTTCGTTCATCGTTATTTCTGATAATCTGTTGATTCTTCAAATTCCTTAACAATTTTTAATATTATTTATTTCATAATTCCATGATACTTCGTTAATTTTTAGAATTTTCTTTTATGTATTTATACTAATAATAATTTTATGAAAAAAAGTAGATCCTGTCAAAGTAGATAAACCCTTTAGTGGGCTGACAAAACTTGTTCTATATGTTTTTTTTCTATTCACGATATATTTAAATTAGACAAAAATGTTTTTAGATCGTGACAATACACCTTAAAACTTGATCATTTTTTTGGATACTCCAGGAAGAAAGTGAAATAATTAAATTAAATTTTGAGAAACGAATTGATTGCATTATCGAGATATGTGTACTAAAGATTTTAATAAAGAATTCGAATTTAATGAAGAATTATAAATCTGATAAAGACGTAGAATGGTGAACGGCGCAGCTGTGAGAAGAAGCTCACGCCGCTCCGCGGGTGTACCGGAAATTCGGATCGATACGAGGTGCGCGCTCATTCAGTTTCCAGGCGGGACTACGGGATGGACCTCGCGTGATTCACCCTTCCGATCGCTGTCCCGAATACACGTTTTTTATTTTCATGTTTTTCTCTCGTTAATCGCGTGCACATTTTCAAGCTTCGTTGCGACAACTCGTTACCTCATGAACAACCCGAAGAGCCAAATTTTTTCCGGAGATGAGTCTCGATCCTCTCGAGAATTTTTTCTCCGGCGAGAGGTGAGCCGGTGGTTACGTGATCAGTTTCGCACTCGAAAAAGTGTAAAGAGCGTTTAATCGTCACGGTGCTTATTTTCACAGGCATGACGAAATTTTTCAAAATGGATATAAATTATTTACGGACATAATGAGTGTCCCGAAAAAGATGAAACAACAAATTTGTTTGTTATCGAGTGTATAAATAAATATTAACTTCATAATGGGGACGAGATCAGCGGCCTGTGAGTTATTTTTGTTTTTATTGTATATACTAAGTATATATTAATGAAAATATTGATTGAATTTTTTTTTGTGCGATCAACAGATACTTTGAAGCTCTCGAGTCTTCACGACTATTACCATCGCCTGCTTCACTGCAGTCAACCGACTCCCTCGGGTGTTGACATGGCAAACACAGTGAAATATTTTTCTCAAACTCTTCTCTGTGAGTTCATCAATTTTTTCCTCTCAAATTTATACTGAGGGTCTGATATATTTATCGTATCGCCAACTCGACAGCTCTGCTGAAGGAGGTTTGTGAGTCACCGCTGGAGATGATCAAGACTCAAAAGTTTGACAGCGAGAGGATGGCTCTGTACCCGAACTTGGATTACAAGCAACTCTACAACGCTTTGACCCAGCTGATAGACGTTATCGCTTTCGTTCACGTGGGATTGGCGCGTGAGTTGTTTATTTTTATTTCTTACGTTAATTTTATTTATTTGTTTTTATTTTATTCGTTTATTTTAATTTCATTTTTTTTTGTTATTTTTTAATTGAAAAATCGACATATTATCATTTCAAATTCATTATATATGTTTCTTCACTACAGAGTCTAATAATTTTTCATCATTTTTGATGGATATATATTGTATATAGTAAGAATATTTATATATGCGTTTATAAACTATTTTCTTAGAATTTGGACAAGCTCTCCTGCAGTGTTTAGCCTGTCTAATGCCATTTCTCGATCACGACATGCTGGACAACATTCCCTATTTCACTGCGAGCACGATATCGGTCCTCCCAGTTGAATTGCATCAGGACATTGTCAATTATCTCTGCTTTTACATCTTACCCTTCACCATAAGTAAACAAAAATTTTCATTTCTATAAATAACAAAAATGTTTTAACGACCCTTGACTAAAGTAATAATAATAATTGAAACAGCGAGAAAAACGAACGACGAGAATGAAAATCACGCGAGCCAGTCAGTCGCTGCGGTCATAATGATGGTTTTTCAGTACTCGAGCAATCCTGGTAGGTATTGTATCTTATAAATAAAATTTAGCTTATTTATAAAAATTTAGATTAATTGACTTGAAATTTTTACTAGACATTGTATTTTAACATAACAATGTTTATATATACTTTTTATTCCGAAATTGCAGCGGTAACAGAACATTTGAAAATATTTGACAAATGACTATATCTTCAAGATGTGATAACTTTTAAAATAATTCATATATTAACATAATTCTAGCACCGTTCTCTTCATTTTGCAAAAATCTTTGAAAATCACCCTTAATAAAGTTGATTTCCTTGTATTTAAGAGAAAAGAAATCCACGAATTCATATTGTCCAAGCCAAAAAAACTGATTTTTGGATCGTTTTTTGAATTTTTCAATATGAATTCGTAGATTGTGCCCCGAATAAGTAACATTTTCATTATCTACGGGAAATTTTCTTCAAAAATCTTCAAAGGCTAATAACTTTTGAAAAAATTGATGAATTAACGTGATTCTTGCGCCATTCTGTTCGTTTTGCAAAAAACTTTAAGAATCACCCATAATAAAGTTGATTTCATCAAGAAAAAGATAAAATATCGCAAGTTGAATTTTTCATGGGTCCACAAGATCTAGTGTGACGATTTTAAGAGCCTACTTGATCGGAAAATTCCCGTAGATAACGAAAATGATAATTATTCAGAGTGCAATCCCAGAATTCATATTGAAAAATGCAAAAAATGAATTCTGGATAGTTATTTTTATAACCACGAGGGCCCGAATTGCTCAAACCACTATAACTGCTAGTACGATGTATACATATAAAGATATACGCTATCGATTGAACAGTAGTAAAATCCGTATTTCGTCAGACATTGTTTTCGTCAAGTTTCAACGCTTTTTCGTTGTTCCATGGAAAACAGCACATCATTGCCAATTACTCGAGTGTCTAATGGCCTTAAAGCCAGGGGTCGTCAAGGACATTTTGTGCGTCGTGGCTTATGGTACCGCCCCCGCGAGAGCTTCCGCCGCAAAACTCTTGTTTTACTACTGGCCTACCTTCAATCAGAATCTCTTCGACCGACGGGCGGTTCTCGTTAAATTTGCTAGTGAGTTTTATTTTATTGTTAGATCAATTATAGATAATAAAAATAATGATATATAAAAAGGTAGTTGAAAATTAATTTATAATTTTTTCAAGAAATCACGAAAAATAAGTTCACGTTGAACTTTGAAATTATTTCTCGACTCAATAAGAAAAATTCAAAATATTTTATTTTGGAAGACGATCAAGATTGTCATTGCGTGGTCTGGAAAATCCTCAGAATTTTCAATCAATGACTGGATTTTATGACAAAGAAAAATAATAATTTTTCATGTAAAATTCTTCTTTGTCTATAATTGTAAAAAAAATTGATTTCCAAATGAAGTATTTTGAAAAATTTCAGACGACCTGACGCCATTCGTATGCCAACGCGACTCTTGCCCGAACGCCGGCAACGCCGAAGCTGCAAAAGTCTGCTACGATCATCGAATATCGATAACATACGCGATCGAATCGCCACCACCTCTCTACCTCTGCATCGAATGTGCCAACGAGATACATCGGGAACATCCCAATCAGATGTTTTACGACATTTTACATCCGATGCAACAAGTCTCCATGATTTGTGAAAATAAGGTTCATTCACTTATGTCTTTCCCTTTCTTATTTAGAAAAATAGAAATGAACAATTTAAAAAAATCATCTCAAAAAATTGCGACTAGTGCAAAAATGAGAGAGTTCGTATATTCGTTTGTTTATTTATTTGTTATTCTTTCACTGTCAAGCAATCGAACCGATTAATTTTTTCCATAAAAATGAATGAATTAAAAACTACGAGAAAGAAATATTTTGTATAATCTATTTAACATAATCAACTGCATTAATTTCGTACAAATTAAATAAATAAATAAATTTCCAGAAAAAAAACATATTTTTGTAGTAAAGTGTATTATTTTTAGGGCAGAATTCAAATAAAATATATTTAATTCTATAAAAATTAGTATAGTTTTTATTATTATTTACCACAGTGTTTTTTCAATCGTCTGAAAAAAGTTAATTCGATGAGAATTTATTTTTGCACAGTAGCGTTTAAACAGTAATGCTAAATATTATTTTTATAATATAATAAATAAAATAATAATAATAATAAATTATTTCAAAATCAGAATTGTCGAGCAACCGACAAGTCCGCGATCAGCGTTTGTTTCTCGACGGAGTGCGCGAGCTACAACGGGAATCACCCGATCCGTTATTGTCAGCAGTGTCACAATATCCGTCACAACAATCGCCGAGGCGGGGATCACGTAAATCACATGGCCCTGCCCCACATATCGCAAATGGATCAGCAAACTCAGACATATCTCGTCCAAGCAATAGTCAGGTGAGCCCCCGGCCTCGCTTTCCTCTCCGAAAATCGTGTTACTCAAATTTCTGTCAACCCGAAACATTCTCGTTTTTTTTTTCACTCCCACTCGATTCTTATCGACGTTTATCCGCTGAAAAAATCGTGCATGGCTCTATCGTGATTCGAGTCAGGGCTGTATCAATGCTGGTCTATTTCAATCAATGTTAACTCCAATTAATATTCATCCATTGATTACGATTTTTTTGTCAATTCCGATCGCGATTCTCTCGCAAGATTATTGTACTTTTTTTTTATACAGATATGTGTATAACTTTCGTGGAGCATAATAATCCAAAGGTTTTTTTTGTTTCGACTGTTTCATTGATCTTACGAATCAATTTTTTGACAGCATGTTATTTCTTCGTTCAATCATTTTTATTGTACACGCGCGCATGTAAAATACGTGCTCGTCTGTGTACAGAAATTTGAGAAATTCCAGGCCACTGTTTTTCACTTTGGAGAATTTTTTTTTGATATCTTCTACTTGTATCGCAATATCGAGATTGTTGGTGAATGCAATATGGATTGTGTTTGTATTGAAATTAAAAATATTTCAGGTCACCCTTGTGTATTTATTTTCAGGGAAGAATGAAAATTGTGTTTTTTTTCGAATATCTTTTCGATTGATCAAGTAGCCTCGAAGATTCTCACAAATCATGTCATCATTGAAAATTACATGAACTAATCGATCGATCGCAGGATCATTGTGTCGCTTTGCGTGTTTGTCAGTGCCGGTCAACCCAACTGCTTGGTAAGACAAAATAGTCATCCAAGACTACAATTTCTTCAAATTCGACTAAATTCACTTTTTTAAATTAAAAAAAAATTAAAAAACTCGAATAAATGAGCTCAAAATGAAAAACATAATATAATTATTGGTAAATTCCTTTATAGTTATGAAATATCTGATCAGATTTAGCTACGTAGAAAATAAAACACGAATAAAATAAAATTCTTACACTCAAAACGATATCGCAATCTCAACGATTAACAGATTAATTTTTTTCTCCTTAATAAATCAACCTTTCTGTCTCAATTTTTTTCTAATAAAAAAAATGCATGGGAAAAGATGTTGCCTCTGTAAAACTGATTAGTCGTAAAAATTCGACGTACCCCGTGATGCATGAAAATTCATTCGTTCTTCACTAATTAATTAGACTCAATAAACAATCCTAAATAAATCTCATTCGGTGTGATCTACATTGTAAATATGTATGTGTGTAGATAAATAGTGATAAAAGATGAATTTTAATATCGATATGAAGTCACTAATGTAAAATCGGAATAAACTGTAATGAGGATGTCGTTTTTAAAAATCTCTCGAATTAATATACCTATTTTCTTAGTCAAACTTTAAAAATAAAAGTTAAAAAGTTCTTTAAAAATAAAAGAACAAAGGAATAAAAGTGAAAGTTAAAAGTGAAAATAGTCGATTTGCGAGGACAACTTGAGGATCGATTACTTGAGATTTAAAATGGCATTTTAAGATTAAATGTTTAATTTATGAAGTGAATTTGTTTGCAGCCTGCTGAAGGAGGCTGAACCGCTAAGTATGGATAGTAACAGAGACATCTCGGATATAAATACTAATAAGGGAAGCTACCCAGGGGGTACTGGGGTGAGCAGTGGTACGGTTAGTGGTGGTGGTACTGGTGGTGGTGGGAGACAGTGCGATCCTTCGACACTCGAGGAAAGGCAACTTCTAGGACGTTATGGGGTTTGGCTACTCGTTGGACTTTGTACACCGAATCAGGATACCCCTGTAGAAATTCTTGGACGTTTATTATCAATGCTATTTCATTGGTTTCATGTTACTGCCTACTCTTTCGATGGTACTAAAAAAAGCCTTATGCACCTTATATTTTCTGTTGGTAATTTAAAACTTTGCATTACACTATTGACGTAGAAGTAGGTAGAATGTAGATCAAACGGCGCCACGTCCAAATTTATCATTTTTATCATTTTTTTTACTTCGATCTTTTTATTTTTTTCTACTACTACCTTTTTTTTCTTTTTTTTCATAAAAACTTCATTATTTCAAAAATAGTGGCAAAGTTTTTTTTTACTTTGAATTATTTCCATTACGAATTTTATTTTCGTGGTGCATTAATCATTTTTGGAAAATATTCAGATTATATTTTGTTTTTTATAGTTTATATATACTTCAATGGTAATTATTCCTTAGTTCATTGCTGATACTTTTTTTTTAATTTTGACACTGTAAAGATTTTTTGAATATATTTTTCAATTTTATTCTTTTTAGGGGGAAAATTTTGACGTGGAGTCGATGAAACCGTCCGCGATCGTAGGCACATTCTACTCGACTCTAAAATTTGTCATTATTATGTATTTCTGTTTCTCCTCCCCTCAGGAATCAAAAATAAAATTCGTTCGATGATTTTTTTGTTTGAAATTTTTTTTGACTATCTGTGTACGTGTATACGAATACATATATCTGTCTGTGTGTTCTCTCTCGATGTCATTTGTGTGTGAGTGTGTATAAGTACATCGATATGACGTTGCTCACGTGACTATTCATGCACTCGACACGCACACACTCTCTATGTGTTGAGCTTGACGTCTAGAAAATAATTCACTAATAATTCGAATTGTTGAAGATCATTGAGAAATTTTCCAATACGAAAACAAGATTTATTTCCATAAGGAGTGCGTCTGCGATGCGGCAGTTCGAGTAATTAGTTCATTACTCGATGCTCAGATCGTTGGAAATATTGAAAAAAATGTTGCTATCTGCAAGAATTTAGTTGCGAGCATTGATGAATAAATTTTTAGTTCAATTTTTAACGTTCTTTTGCATCGAGTAAAAAAAGTAGGCCAATAATGGCATAAATATTTTTCAAAATCAAAATTGCTCTCGTTTCGGCAAAGAGGAACATAATTTTCGAGAAAAAAAAAGCCTCGTTCATTTTCGAAATATTAGTACAGAACAATGAAAGACTGTAAAAATTGAGAAAAATGATTTGTTGCCTAAATGTGACACTTTGAATGTTGATTGTTTTTACAGTCTGTCAAAAATTCATGTAGTGTCTGATAAATTGTTTAAATGTTCCTCGGTAAAATATTCAACAAGGACTGTATTCGTGACAGATTAGATGTGAAATAAAATTAATTGTATCAGCAAATATTTGACGAATAAACGACACGTTTCAGGACAAGCGGAAAGTACTCTAGAAAAACTGAAAACCGAGTACGTCTGTGGCTGGCTGTCCGAAATTATGAAGACCCATTATCAAGTCTTCATATCTTGTTTGCTGCCACATCCAGCCGATTATGTGAGAGTCGGTGGCCATTGGTAAAAGTTCATTAACAAATCACTAATCAATATCTTGAAAATGATAAGTAGGACAGGTCGAGGCTAATTGAGTTAAATTTCACTTAATTCGACATTACTTTCGAAATGAACATTAAACTTTCTCGCTACCTATACTATCTCATATATTACATACATTCTATTTAAAACTATCTAAAGATAAGAAAAACATTGAGACCTAATTTAGAAATTATTTTCATAAATAAAACAGGTCCATTTGAAATGTTTTGCTACTCGAATATCTCAATATTTTTTAAAGAGATTTTGATTGCTCAACTAGTCCTGACCACCTACCAAAAGAATGAATGAAACGATTGAAGAATTTTTTATTCTTTTTTAATAGGGAGACTCTAGCTTCCAGAACTTCTCACTTGAAAGACGGCCTGAATCGACTTTTCTGCCTCGTGCCCTACGAAGTTATAACACCTGATATTTGGGATTACGTAATGCCCCACTGGATGGAAGCAATGGTCAACGACGTGCCAGAAAACGAGTTGCAAGAACTCAAAATTATATTATGGTAATTTAAAACCCTTTAAAATAGGTGACGTGACAAAATGCCTGGACCAAATGTCGAGTGGCAAAACACTAAGTAAGAAAATGCCAACAGAAAAATAAAATAATTATCTTACTGTTTAGACACGTCATTCCCTTAAATTGTTATCAATATTTCTTACGTTTTACTTTCGACACCATATTACTATACAATTCGAGAATTGTTACATCATATCATGATGATTTTTTATGATACAACAATCAAGTCCAAATTCAGGATTTAAATTTTTTGAGTCTTGTGTCGTCACGAACATAATTCTCCTAAAATTTCTTTTATATGCAAATTATTATTATTATGTGCAAATATTCAATACTGTAGAATAAGTATTTTGTCGTCGACATTTTGCCCGAGAGCCTAATAATGAAGTCTTTTTTCCTTTTTGTTAATCAATATTTGATTCTGCATTGTAGCAAAATTCTGGACCCCGAAATGAGTCCCCTGGGTTTCGATGCCAAAAAAATGTACAATTTTGTGGCGAAACGTTTCGTAAATACGAGCGCTAAGGTCCAGGAGCAAGCTCTCAACTGGCTCCAAACCTTAACTATGTTAGCGATCACGATTCCACTGTCGCAGCTTTTTTCAATGTTCAGCGACGGAGTCGCCGTCATGCACACGACGAATTCGGCAGATTTGGACGAAAAAGCATACAAATCGCGAAAAAATAGCGATACCAACGATCGGAGTAATATTTGTAAGTATAAACTCATCCATAAATGTCCAATTTAAACTTCTGTCATGCTGTGCTACTCAATATATAGTCAATGGTCTATCTTAAAGGAATAATTCCTGATAATCACTCACTTGATATTTTAAATGATCGATTCTTAAATATTTTCAATAATTAAATGAAATGCGTGAAAAATTTATTGAAAATAAAGCATTAAAGTTGTATTTATTGATTTATTTGAAAGGCCCTGTTGTGGAAAATGATTCCGGACAATCGTCACCGCTCTCGGACGACATGGCACCGACTCCTAGGCACATGGAATTTACTACAAATGCAGAACTTAATCTCTCGTGCTGTATTCTCATGTTGGACGTTTTATTGAAACAAGTAATTCATTTCTGAATAAAATACATCCCAAAAACGAAAAATAATTTTTTATGTGCAAAAGAGTTAAGAATAAATTAAAGTGATTTGGATAATCACTAAAATCACTAGTTAACGAATTATTCGTGGACCTGACACTACTTTTCATACGTTCTAAAACCTGTAAAAAAAGTAGCCACTTATTGTCACCATTTTTCAAATCATTCCAAATTATCCTTTATGCTGTTGCTTCATTTTTTTCATCTTTGATAACACACATGATTTTTTTTTAAAGATGGAACTTCAGGATATCGACAAACATACAGGAATAAATACTTGGGTCTGTCGAGACGCGTGCCATCTCATGAAATCTATCGTAGCCGCGAATTGGAACGATTGTCACGTGTGCAAAACCGACAGCGAGTGCACTTACTGCGAGTCGAGAGTGATCTGGCATCAATTGTGTTTGCAGCTCATCATTTATTTGGCACCAGAAAATCCGGCTTATCCTCCCGATGTGAGTTTAATCAAATTATTTTATAATCATACATTTTTAATACAAACACTCCCCAAGAAAGAATAGGCCATTTTTTAAATTTACCATCATTTTTTGAGTTAAAAATATATTCATAGAACGAACGAATAAACGAATATTTTTATTGCATTCGAGTGAATGTTGAGATTGAAATTTTAATTATAAAAAAGAAAAAAATTTTAAGGTCATCATTGACGAATCGGTGGAGGAACAAGGACGGAAAAGTCCACCGGAAACAACGAAGAAGTCGGAAGCGAAGCCCGACGTCGTGATAAACATTCCAGCCCCTGACATGCACTCAGTCGGGGGCGTTTTGGTGCACATGCCTCATGTAAGTATCAAAAATACGACCTTCGTAATTTGTTCACAGAAATATACTGTATATCACAATATATTTGTATATTGGTATGAAAAATTGTACCTTCGTTTGTTCTTTTTTTTTCTCTTAATTTATCCTTAATTATCGTGAATGTATATATAAAAGTACGCAAATACCGATTCGTTGATTAATGTTTAATAGTGTAATTTCAACTTTGTTGAAAATTTCGTACGAAGTCGCTGTGGCCGGAGAGTGTTTCTCGTTTGGTGTTGATTGTCACTGCGTATCTCTGTTTTTGAAAAAGTGTCTCACCGCGCAAGCACGCAAGCCTGCAAAAAAACACGTTCCGGCAAGAAGTTGAGAGAGAGGTTGAGGATACGGTAGGCTACACTGTCGCTTAAGGATCCCATTATTTTGATCGTTTATATCAGTTCTTCGAACAGATCATGACAGCGACCGTAGAGACAGTCTCGGAGCAGCTCGACCTCGCCGCGATTCTCCCGACCGAGAGCGTCATGCCAGCTGTTGCGCGAGCTGTCACGCTTTCCGAGAGCGATGTCGGTACGTCATTTTTTCAAATCTTTATCAAAATTTAATACGATATCCTTTAGAATTAATTGGAGTGATGAAAAATGGCAACAAGTAGCTCTATTTTTGGTACTCTATTTCGAAATCTATGAAAAATTATTGTCAAGTTCGAAAATAATTCATTAAACGATTTTTTAATTATGACATTTTCAATTATCAGAATTTAAACATTGCTCTTTATGGATGATTTATATATGCAACAGGTAGTTCAATTTTTGGTATTGCATTTCGAAATCTATGAAAAATTGTTGTGTCGAATTCGAAAATGATTCATTTAACGATTTTTAAATTATGACATTTTCAATCATCAGAATTTAAACATTGCTCTTTATGGATGATTTATATATGCAACAGGTAGCTCAATTTTTTGGTACTCTTTTTCGAAATCTATGAAAAATTGTTGTGTCAAATTCTAAAATAATTCATTAAACGATTTTTTAATTATGACATTTTCAATAATCAGAATTTAAACATTGTTCTTTATGGATGATTTATATCTGCAACAGGTAGCTCAATTTTTGGTACTCTATTTCGAAATCTATGAAAAATTGTTGTATTGAATTCTAAAATAATTCATTAAAAGATTTTAAAATTATGACATTTTCAATCATCAGAATTTTAACATTGCTATTTATGGAAAATTTAAATATTTGTCTTAATGAATGTAAATAAAAAAAGATTGAGTCACTGTCAAATTAATTCATACGTTTGATTTATCATTTGGATAATAATCTATGAAATTCAAAATGATTTTATTAATTTTATTTTTAATTGTTTAACAATGCTGATCATCAAATTTTTTTAAATATAGCAACCGCAACAGTCAGCATAGCAAAGCCACATCTCATCGGCGAAAACGATCAACCCGTCAGCTTGAGTCCCGAGAACGAGCTCGACGACTTTTGGCACACCACGGTTGGAAAATTTCGTTTCGTTATCGAAGAATTGCCGGAGCAGCTTCAGTACATTCACAAACTTTTGAAGGTTGCTTTTCATCGAATTTACTATATAATTTTATTAATTTAAAAATTATTATTTTACTTCGTCAATTAATGGACTAGATAAGAAAAAAATCGTAGAAATTTTCACACAAATCTGAAGCTCAAGAAGTTTCAGTCGAATACGAAAAATAAAATAAAATAATACATAAAACTTATAGAGAATTGAATACTAATTAATAAATTATTTTTAATTATTATTTTTCAGGAAATAATGACAGTAGACAAACCGGATATTCTCTACTACATGCTTCAATGTCTAAATATTTTGTGTCTCCACGGCGACGCTTTCACTCAAGCTTCGAAGGAGCATCAGGGTTTCTTTATTTGGTGCCAAGAAAATTTGCTGATAAAAAAGTGAGTATATCTATATAAATAATAAATATACTTCCTTTTATTGATTCAACAACCAAGAGTGCTGAAGCAAATTTCATGAAATTTGGACAGTCTCTTGTGACGTACACAGCCACCAAAAATCAATTTTACAAAATTTGTTCCCTAAGGGAGAAAAGGGAGGATTGACAACTTTTCTTCGTATTTTGTTATTTTCACTGTTAAAAAATTAATGACCCTATCTTTTTTCGATAAGTGAATAAACAAGATATCTTGATAAATAATTATAAAATTGATTAAACTAATTTTTAAAAATTCGTTAAAGTTTATGGGAATTATTGAACGCCGAACATTCTCACATCGCTCAAGTCGCGGTTCCACTTTTGCTACATTGTGTCACGTTGACCTGCGGCACTGATACTTTTTGGCGACTCGTGCAAGAAGAATTTCACAATTCGGACTGGCGAGTTCGTTTCATTGCAGGTGAATAAACTTTACTCAAAATTAAATTATGTGTAATAAATAATACATTTTGACAATGGAAAATAAATTAAAATAGTAAATAATATGAATAATATTTGCAGTGGAAAGAGTAACACTGATCGCGAGATTTATGGACTCGACACCCCTCCGAAACGTTTTGAGCCTTCAGGCAGCACTTGCCAATGCATTTTGTTACATAATCAGCAGTATGGACGACAGCAATGTTTACGTTGCTCAAAGAGCAACACTGAATCTTGGAACCATTCACGACACAGCGATTCGTGTGAGTTTTTAGTGAATTCATGTATTTTTTAAAGAATGATTATATATTAAAATATTAGTAATATTTTATAATATAAATACACAAAAATTCTCTAAAAAAACAATGTACAAAATTTTGTGATATTTTAAAAACAAATGAATACTATACAGTTTATTCCAATATGATCATATAAATGACCAAAAATGATAAAATTATAATTCTTCGCAATTTTTGATTGTCAGTCATTAATTTTGTGCCTCGAGACACAATTCGATTCGGTGATAGTCGACAGGCCGATGGTGCTTCAATCGCTTTACCAGCTCCACAACAGTCTGAGCGATCGTCGAATATTAACTTGGGAGTTTTTCTTGAATCGTTTCGACACGCTCTTCCTCGAGGCACAAATTAATTTGGAAAAAACGGGAGAAATATCCTACCTTCGAGGTATAACTTTTTATCATTTATTTATTTATTTATTTTAAATAAGTCTTTTTAAAAATATGATTTATTTTATTTATTTTAAATATTTCATTATATTTCCAGATCTTCGTAACACGGATTTGAACAGCGAATTATTCGCGAGAAAATTGCATCGGGCTCAGGAAGCACTTTCGCAGTCCGATGGCAGCGGGACGAGTTCGGTAAAGACACTCAGCGCCAGTTTTGGCACAAAGTGGCCTTACAAGAGAACAATGTCTGCACCGGCGTCGATCATACCTCGTCAGGATACCAAGCAAGGTACAGTACAATATCAAAAAAAAAACTCAAATGTATGTTTTTTTTTCATACGATACATTGATTTTTTTTTTTCAAAAATTCGTTGAAAAATGTTCAACTAATATTATTTATTCCCAAGAGTGTAAAAAGTGTATCTATAATGTTTCGTGTTGAATTAATCGATGCAACGTTGAAACGATCACTAGGATTTCTTGACTATTGCGAAAATGTGAAAATGTTATAGAGAAAGAAAAAATATACAGTCGACAATCATCAGCTCCGATTCTAAAGCGCAAGAGCTCCAGATTTGGACTGGGTCAGTTGCTTGGTTCCACCCCGCCTAATAACAGTATACAAGGTAGTGTAGTGTGGTTTGCTTTAGCATAGCTGATTGCAGTATTTGTACTCAATAAATGTCTAAACCTAAAAAAACATAAATATATAGGATATATACTCTACATATGAAAGTTTCAAGATAATTTTTTCATGCCCTGATCGAAAAATTAAAAATATGACGATCGAATATTCGAATACTTTTAATTTTTGTGTTTGGACGTGACAGAAATTATTTTGAAACGCTTCGATCGATATATTCATATACCATTCGTATTGCAATCCACAAATAATACGCGACAGTTCGAATTTGAACCAAGGAAATGGGAAATTTATGTACTAAAATTTCACAATGGTAAGTCCTTTCAGACAGAAAAAAAATTAATTTCGTTGACAAATTCCAATTTTTTGGGAGTAAAAATGTTTTTGACATTCCTCAAGACATGATTTTATACACATCCAATTGAACAAATTACCAATTCAACCCTTTTTCAATTACTTTGATCGTCTACGAATTTATATTGATTTCACTTCGAAACATTCACTAATTTAATCGTTGCTTGATCTGCACTTTTTCAAAAATCAATAATTAGAATTAAATTTTTTAATGCTAATATCATCAAGTTTAAGTACTGGCTGCAACTTTTTTTCTGCATGAAATTAATGCATGGGATTGATAGTTAAATTTTTTTAAATTTAAATATGTCAATTCGATATTTTAATTTTTAACTCTCGCACTTTTATTACATTTATATTTCAAGTTGAAAATTTATCCTTTCACTAATACACGAATTAGTTCGAATTTTAATACAGTATAAAACAATAATAACTATTTTAATTATAATAATAATAATAATAATAACGTTGGCTTTTTGAGGCTTTTGCTAACATCGATATTTGTATTCTTTAATCAATTTTGTGTGTACTTATTGACGGTTATTGATATATGAAAAAAATTTCAGATGGACACGTGCATTCTCTCAACATGGTGGAAGAAACGACCAATTTACCGAGCTTCACCATGAAAATCGTCGATCTCGAAGAATCTGACAAGGAAACCATGCATCTACTGGTTTTTCTTCTGATGCAGTTCTTATCGAGACAGGATCAGGTAAAAAATGAATGAATAATTATTGAATTTTTATAATTTTGTCAACTTATTGTGGTAAACTTTTTCAGGCTTATCCTACGGATGAAAAACCACTATCGAAAACTCAAGGCATCGTCTTGAGACATTTGTACCTTTTGTTGGGTTACAACCAGCTCGAGCGTACCTTTCACACTTTGCCTTCTCGTTTGAGGTAAAAATTTGTCTATTTTTGTCATTTTCATCATTTTTAAAAACTTTATTCGTTTGAATTCATTTATTTTTAGAGTTTCATCGGTATTCAACGTCTTCATTGCAAATCTACCTCAACTTTTGGACCAAAATCACGTGATGGGGTGGGTCATGATCCCACCCGTTCTCGCGATCCTTCAACACTGTCCCTGTCCACCACAAAAAGCTCCACCCTCGGACCATCAACCTCCGACCTACAGCTTATGGTATTTGGAACCGAACATTCGAAGATCCTGGCTCATGTCTCTCCTCGTTATTCTTTACAAGGTGAATCACTTATTTTTTATAAAAAAAAATTATAACACGATTGTAATACGAAAAATTATGATACGAAAATTCATATTGGGTTCGAAAACTTAAAGGGATTTAAAATTTTTCAGTGCCAATATGGACAGCAGCCATGGTGCACCCAACTTCAAGCTCTGGTTAAAATCGTGTTGAACACTTTGGACTCTCAACACCACCAGTGCAAACGAATTCCTGCGACTGTCGTGATGGGAGGCCCACCTTCGAGGTCACGAGGTAATAATCACGATGAACCAATGATGTTGTTAAAAAAATTATTTTAAACGTTATTATTGTTAAAAATTATTTAAAAATCATTCCAGATGTCTCTCAACCATCCCTTGGCACTGATCACGATCTCGTGATGAACGCAGCCGGGGAAATGGACAGCGAGAGTCCACCTATGAGACAACCAATCGTTTCCGTTCACCAAAAAAGTCCAGGCCCAGCGAGCGGACACACCATGACAACTCACTGGGAGGAAACCGTACCAATTTCATTCTACCCGAACAAACAATCAAGGTCCTTTGCCTTGCAATATTTACCGCAATTATATTCGTGGCCATATATACATATTTCTAGAAAGTGAAATTAACAGTTATGACAATTAATGAATTTCCAATGTCGTGGGAACTGGGATTTTTGCAAGCATAGTACATTTTTATAATAATTCTCCTCTCTATTATTTCTGAATAATTTTTAAATTTTTTTCCCCTTCCTAGAATTTTTATTATTCGCACTTATTTACATTTGAAACTGTTTAAATTTATGCTCACTCTCCTAGCAGTGAATGATGTGCACAAAAGATTTGCAAATCGAAATTTTGCATGTACTCGAATTATTTTGTGATCTTAGCTGCACTTTGGTTATGACTTGAGATTGAATTTACGAAACACGTATACTCTTCACGTAAAAAAAAGAAATAGGTGCATCTTATTCTAGTGCGGATTGCTTCGAATTCGGTAAAGTATATTTTATTCGATAAATCGAACGGGAAAGTATATTATCGTTAACTTTTCGCTCTCGTTATTTTTTATTTGCATTTTTTTTTCATTCGCTGTAAAAATCCTGCAGGTTTATTTTGTAGTTTGTTCTTTTCTTTTATTCTCGTCGATGAATCTCGACGAGCACACGCACCGAGAAAATATTCTCTCTCCCTCTCGCTCTGGTTCCAAAAAAAATCCCCGAGAATCTTTTTCTTCCTCGCCCCAGTCCCCGTAAAAATGCGTGCGCTTCGTTTGACATAGATGTGCTTGTTTAAATTTTCGTTACTATGTAATGCATTGGGGGTAAAGCTACTCGATCAATGCGGACGATACGGAATCCGAGCTGGCGGCAATACCCGAGAGTCCAAAATCCGACAGCACACTGCACGGGAGCAGCGGCGGTTCCCTCGGCGAGATCGAGGACAGCGAGGCCGTCATCGGGAAATTCGGGACACTTCTTCGAACCGGGAGACCCTCGATCGTCTCCATTGGCGTTTCTCAGCACGGAAAGAACGAAAATCAGGAGATCGAACGACCCAGACAGGATTCCGTTGCCGCGAGACCGACCTGGTTTCTCGGCAATGAGGACGACTCTCATCAAGTTTGTTTCATTTTTATTTCATCTTCCATTACTAGGGGTGTACGAATAATTCGAATATTAATATTCGATTCGAAATTCGAATCAAATAATTTGAATTTTCGAAAATTTTCGAATAATTCGAAAAAAATTTAAATAATTCGAAAATTAGCGAATTATTCGTGAATTATTAAATTATTCGTGAATCTTTGAGTGTTTCGAATTCAGGATTTGTTATGTTCGGCATTAAAATATAAAATTTGCAAATAATATACATTTTATTTATCATGAAATAAAATTACAAAAATAGAACAATTAGTATAGTTTTAATGAGAATGAGAATTATAGAACATGAATAATATTGTAGCAAATAAAGTATTATCAAAAATACAATGTTTAAAAATTTGCTATACAAATTTTGTTTCAAAAATAATAAATACGATACTAAATCAGTAATTTATTTTTAATGTTTTAAATAAAAAGGTATATTATTCGAAAATTTAATATTTTGATGCATGATGTAATGAACTTTGAATTAAAAATAATAGAAAATCCAGTGATAATTTGGTAATTCACGAATTATTCGAAATTTTTCGAATAATTCGAAAATTCGAATTATTCGATTCGAATTTCGAATTGAATATTCGCACACTCCTACCCATTACCTCACCAATTTTTCATTCCTTTTCCTTTTTCCATTCCGTTATGATAATTGCATGCTCAATTCGTTTTTTCTTGATCAAATGCTTGTTTCTTTACGAGTAAAAACTGACTTCAGACGATCGGAAGTACTTTTCACAAAAAATGGAGTGTCCAAGAGGGAGTGAAGATGATGGTAGCCAGTACTCTTCTTTCCGGAGCAGCGGAAAGTCAATCGAAAGTGTCGCCTTTCGCGAAGACGATCGCTGCACCGATCGAGAAGAATGACAGCATGACTGACAATAAATCCTGCAATTCCGCGAGTCGTAACAATTCGCTCACCGTCACTCCGACCACAGGGCAACTTCAAAGGTCAGTAAAAGAATCTTCATTTTCAAAATTTTCATTGAACAAGAATGAAAAAAAAAATTTTCGATTTTTTTTTATCGATGACGATGGATTTATTTTTGGTTTCGAAGGCTGGATTCTTCGCCGAAAGAAAAAATGAGTCCGGTACGTGCGGTGACGTTGGAGTCGCCGAACCCGAAGCAACAGCTCGGTCGTCAGAAAAATGTGGAACAAACGACACCGCTTACGTCACCGATGTCACCGTCCCAATTCCCAGTCGGGAGCGACGATTCGAGTTCGCCAGCCGTCAGCTCGGTCTCGTCGCAGATCACGAGCACGGATAACGGTCAACAGCCTGTCTGGACCGGAAATGCGCAACAAACGATGCTCACTCCGATGGTTGAGAGATTGTTACCTGTTGGTAACACGACCTCTCGATCCAATGGTAATTTCCTTTATTCATTATTTTATCCTCTCGACTATCATTCATTCAAGCAGGTTCGTATGTTTTGATCACTTTCCAAGTTTTTTTTTAGATATAAACTGAAGATAAAGTCATCAGCTTAATTTTTTTTTAAATTTCTTTTAAAGATAATTTCATGAAAAATCGTGAGAACGATTTTTAACGTTATAATTTTTTAACTTTATAAGCTTTGCCTCTTAGTCAATGAAAAATTGAGATTTTCACCAACAAATGTCTCAATTTTCATGCAGAGAAGATTGTTTAAATTTTAATTACACCTGCGAGTGATGTTGAGAAAATGTTTTGTATATTTTCAAAAATTTCATGCAAGAATCACTTTAATTTAAAAAAAGGATTAAATTATTGTGTCTTCTACTTTTTTTTATTACAATGAGTCTATTTATTTTCAAGTACCAAGGAACACTCAACGAATTCTTAGATGCGAAGATGCTTACGGATCACCCGAATCGCCTTTGTCAAAAATGGACGTTCTTACAGTCAGTAAGTTCGATTAATATAGTATTTTTGCAACTTATAGTTTTAAGGATCCAAAATTTTTATTTTTTGTTGAAAATATTCATTAAATATAGATATTATTCAATAACTTAATATTGATATTGTATATTTGGTATTTTTTATAGAAATTTATTTTTAGTATAAAAATATACGCTCTTAAAAAAATACGAAAATAATTTTTTTTTAATGCTTAGATTCGTCGTTCGATCAGGACAGTGAGACCTGCGCCTCGAGCGATATAACGAGTCCTCGAAGCATTTCGCAGCTCGAGTTTCCAATGCCGGAACGACTTCTGCCCGTGGGGCCACACAGGGAGCACATTTCTGGACTCGTGGAAAGAGTTCGAGAAGCCCTTGGCGTACCAGAAATCGAAGGTATAGTAAATTCAAAAAATACTTTGTAAAAAGTATATTTCACGAAAATATTTTATATTATTTTTTTTTATTTTTAGATTCTGCTCCACACTCGATCAGCGAGGGAGCTGGCGAGGATAAAGAAGCTTCGAATCCGCAGAAGCAGGACAGTATTTCGTCAGAAATCGTGGTAAACTTTCTTATAAAGTTTTATGCAAATATTATTTTTTTGTGAATATTTTTTAAGCACGTATAAAAATCTATTTAATTTATTCGAAATAAGTAACTTTAATTTATTTTCATTTGCTTATTTTTTTTTCATTAGTCAGCATCGAATTTACTGCCCAGCAACGAGGGTGCATCAAGCAGATCGACTAGTCCGAGAAGACTGATAAAGCAAGTTGCTCTCGAGTCTCCGCCACCCACGATCGAGAGCGACGATTTTTGCATTCGGCTCCTCGAGCACGAGAGAAAATCAAAATTCAAGGATTACTCGAGAATGCATCGTGACAGATCTCGAAGAATAGCCGCGAGCTCGGGACATCACGTAATTGGGCATACGAGAAGAATGGATTCTTGGTTAATTTAATTATTCTTTAATTTATTAAGACAAAATAAAAAAGCTATTTTGCATAAAAACTTTACAGCTTATTTTTAACGCTAATTTTTCTACCTGAATTGGTAAATAGTTGTCAATTTTTAATGTTGGTTTTTTTTTAGGTCTGGACCTCAAACTCAACCGAATTTGGATCCAATCGCTCAGCAAGCTTGCCACGCAGATTTCAATCTGAAGCAAAGCTTGTTTCGCACTGGCGATGATTGTATTCACGAGAGGTGAATATTTTTCTACTTTGCTAAAAAAAATTAATTTTTTTTTACTTCCATTAAAAAATGGAACAATTTTTCTTTTTCAGGTGTGCCGAATGCGGTACTATAAGGGAAGAATATTCCGATGAGGAATTAGGACTTTGTATAATTACTCTGGGCACTTTTATACACCGGGAGCCTTCATTGGCGGCTCCGATGCTGCCAGAAATTCTTACGATCGTTACAAAGTACTCAAATCCTTTTATAAGAATAATATTAAATTTTATAAGCATGATAATTTTTTTTTACCGAATTGTGTGAATTTCAGGGTCGCTCTGAATGCGATGTATCCCTGGCAAAATGAAACAAATATGCATTTACCAGGAGGTGCAGTGAGCGTTGCACATCAATTTTTGCGATGTGTCCTGCATCAATTGGCACCGAATGGAATCTTTGTCCAAATGTTTCAAACTCATATCAACGGTAGAAATTTTTATTTTTTACATTATTGCATTTGAAAAAACAAAATTCTTAAAAAATGACCTATTTTATTATATCTTCATTATAGAAAAAACGAGGAAGCAATTTTTCAAGAGCGTTGCTCAGGCTCTGCTTGACTTTAACGAGCTCAACCCGATTGCTCCTCTCCAATTACTTCTAGAGGTAAATTATATTACAATTAAGACAAACGTCCCAAAAGTTAAACGTCACTTTCTATTTTACTTTAAATATTTTTATCATTTTTTTCCAATAAAAATGTAAAGATTATTTTTTCCCATACAACGAGGTGTGTGGGAATATTTTTAAATCAAAAATAAAATAGAAGAAACTCTTGGACATCCAACTATTCAACTATTCTTTTTTTCATTTAATTCAATTATTATTATCAGTAAAGAAAATTGTAAATGTTTTTCCAATGGAAATGTAAGGATTATTTATTCCCATACAACGAGGTGTGTGGGAATATTTTCAAATCAAAAATAAAATAGAAGAAACTTTTGGATATCCAACTATTCCCCAGAAAACACAAGAATAATTTTCTTAACTGATACATAATAGTTACAAAACTTTTCAAATTTTGGTAACTGATATATAATTGTTACGAAAATGTTCTTTCTGTGTTTGCTGGGTCAATTATTCAATTTTTTTCATTTAATTCAATTATTGTTATCGGTAAAAAAAATTGTACATTTAATTTCAGACTTTGAACGGAAAGAAATCATTGCCGGTGGAATCGTTACCAATAATTTTACACAACATAGCATGCTATTTGGACTGCTTGCCATTGGAAGCCGGAGTTGGTCCAGGAGCAACGACCTGGAGCGGTTTATTGACGCAATTCGACGGATTATTCCGCCGGATTGTTTTGCTTTTATCGTCGATCGAGGACGTGACGCCACTATTGCGCATAATGATCTCGATTCTCAAGGTTCAGGGCGTTCAACAGTCAAAAGGCATACTCGACCCTTTTTCCAAAGTGCTCAGTTACGCCATTCAAAATTCAACGATAAAATATTCGTACCTGACCGACCTTTGCTATCTCTGCCATCGCGGTTTCCCCCGCGATCGCGACAAGCACGTCCTCGCCAGGACCATCGTCTTCGAACTGGTCCAGGCCATGAAATTCAAAACTACGATTCCCGACAATAACTTCTTGCTTCTGCTTCACTTTGTTCTGCAGGTTCGATTTTATTTCGTTAATATTAAAAAATAATTTTTTTTTCAGTTAAGGTAGTTCTATAGTTTTATCGATTATTTAGGAATTTGTTGAAAATTTGTACAGCCATTCTTTGATACGTTACACATATGTGTACCAAATTTTAAGAGGTTTCACCACGTAGAAATTGAGATATTCATTGTTAAAAATCGCAATTTTCACTGCTCTCCCATAAGAGCCTAAATATTAAATATTGTGGTAAATATTACTATTTTCAATCCTAAATATCTTGAAATCTAGATGGTGAACCTTCTTAAAATTTTGAATACTCTTTATTGTACTTGAAAGAAGCTTCCTTTAGTTTAAAAAAAAATTCTAAGATTATGAATTTTTACATTTTTATACGTACGTAGCAAGTACAGGTGGCCTTGGATGACCTTTAATTTTAAGTATGTTGTTCTTGAAACAATTTGCAACAACTTTTCTTAATTGACTTAAGCTCTATAACACATAGTATGGAGATAAATTGAAATAAAAATTTTTGATTGGACTGTACATATAGAACTACCTTAAACAAAAGAAATGTGATTATTGAAAAACGTGTCTATATTTTTACGTATTCATGTGCAGGACGTGGGTGGAACCCTCCCAACGACGATCGTCGTTGAGAACATTCATACCGAAGTTTCGCCGATTTATAACACGAACGCCTCGGAATCCCTGAGATCGCAAATCTCGGACGTTCTCGATTTTCTCAGTGACTTTCATACACTCAGCAAAATCAAGGTAAGAACGAAATCGTGGAAATATTCAAATTATACTTTGCAAAATTATATTTTGCAAAGTATTAAAAGCAATGGATTATTTTTCATTGAGATACTTAAATAATAAATTTTTTCATCTTTTTCAGAGTTACAGTAAAGGCCTGCAGGCTGGCTTGAACGAGGACACTCTTGGAGGAATGTTGAAATGTGGATTTGCCCAATATTTAGCTTTGGAAATAACAAGAGGAAATAACAGAGAAAATCGAGCCGTTGCAAGATATCTTCCCTGGTTATACAGTGCACCATCGACGTTGCAACAAGGGTAGAATTATTCGAAAATTCAAATACTTTATAATTACTTTTCGATTTTAATTACTTTATCAAGATTTTATGAAATTATTTTTGAAAAATTTTTTTATCCTATGTCTATTCGTGATTGTTTGAAATAACGATTTATTATTCAGAGCTCGAGAATATGTGGACTGTATAGGCCACATCAGACTCCTTTCCTGGCTATTATTGGGTTCCCTGACTCACACAGCAATGTATGCTGGCACAAGCAATCCTCACACCCATGGACCACCTCTTCCAGTTGCCCAACCGATACCACAAGAAGTATCTTGCCATGTAGCTGATCATGTGCAAGTTATAATCTCTGGTTTTCCTGAGCAATCCAAGACTTCAGTTCTCCACATGTCTTCGCTCTACCATGCCTTCATTCTTTGTCAGGTGACAATTTTTAATTAAGAAACCTGAATTATTGTTTCAATTTTTATTGCTGTGCACGTTTTTATGAAATTTTTTTCACAGCTCTGGACCGTCTACTTGGAGGAAATATCGAAGAACAATCCATCCAACAGCGAAAGTCACAACATAACGATGAACATATTGCTTGAATTTTGGGGAAAGGTGACTCCGTCTATATTGAAACTTGTTTCAACATCAAAAGTTGTGAGTTTTTAAAGTCAATAATTATAAGAAAGAATTGGTATACTGTAAAAAATTTCGCGGTATTAACCAAATTCTGTGAGTGGTAAACGGTGTAAAATAATAATGCACCAATGTGTTTGGTAAAAGATGTAAGGCGTTTTTACTTACTGATTTCACGAGGCTAAAAATCGATGTTTTCAGTAATAAGGATGGACAGAGCTCGATACTTTTTTGAAAAATGAAAATTTTTCAATGGATGATGTTAATTGCACCATTAATGAAGAAATAAGTATCACCTATCGAAAAATTTTAATTTCTCAGAAAAAGTATCGAGCTTCGTCCATTCCTGCCCAGCAATAAAACTTTGTTTACGTTTCTGGCAATCTACTCTATTAAGTGGCAATAATTAACTAATAATAATAATAATAATTAATTAATTAATAATAAATGACGAGAATTAACGCGAAAAATTTACTATCAGGTACCTGATCTGAATTTGGCATACCAAAACATTATTTTACGACCTATAATTCGAATATCATTGAAAAAATCGATCCTCTAGTATATCTTTGGTAAATCAGATTTGAGAGGAAGCATAATTATTTCAAGGAACTGATACTTGAATATAAAATTTTTTGAAACATTGTAAGAACACTTGCTACTCAAAATCAACGTTACATGAATTATGAAAAAAATTAGTATAAAAAGATTTTTATAAAAGAACAAGTCTAGATAGTAAATTACCCTACATCAGGGTAAATTTCTGCATTCCGAGACATAGAAAAACTTTTTACGAACTGAGTTGCATATAATGTGCATGAACCTTACAAACATTATTACTTTATAAACATTTGAAATGTACATTATTTCAAAATATTCTTTATATAATTGAATTACTTAATCTGTGTCTCTTTTTAATTTGCACCGAATGGTGTTAGCAAGAATAGTGTTACTTCATTAATTTTACATAATAAATGGTGTTTTTATATTGTGCATCTATAACACCATGCCATTCTACACCAAACAGTGGAAACTGTATATAGTCCAAGAAT